>ML661325.1:4622537-4794548 GCA_007570785.1 Antilocapra americana
GATGACATGATCCTCTATATTGAAAACCCTAAAGACTCTACGAGAAAATTACTAGAGCTAATCAGTGAATATAGCAAAGTTTCAGGATACAAAATCAACACACAGAAATCCCTGGCATTCCTATACACTAACAGTGAGAAATCAGAAAGAGAAATTAAGGAAACAATTCCATTCACCATCGAAACAAAAAGAATAAAATACTTAGGAGTATTTCTACCTAAAGAATCAAAAGACTTGTATATAGAAAACTATAAAACACTGATGAAAGAAATCAAAGAGGACACAAACAGATGGAGAAATGTGCCGTGCTCGTGGATTGGAAGAATCAATATAGTGAAAATGAGTATACTACCCAAAGCAATCTATAGATTCAATGCAATTCCTATCAAGCTACCAGAGGTCTTTTTCAAAGAATTAGAACAAATAATTTCACAATTTGTATGGAAATACAAAAAACCTCGTATAGCCAAAGCAATCTTGAGAAAGAAGAATGGAACTGGCGGAATCAACCTACCTGACTTTAGGCTATACTACAAATCCACAGTCATTAAGACAGTATGGTACTGGCACAAAGACAGAAATATAGATCAATGGAACAGAATAGAAAGCCCAGAGATAAATCCACGCATCTATGGACACCTTATCTTTGACAAAGGAGGCAAGAATATACAATGGAGAAAAGACAACCTCTTTAACAAGTGGTGCTGGGAAAACTGGACAGCCACTTGTAAAAGAATGAAACTAGATCACTTTCTAACACCATACACAAAGATAAACTCAAAATGGATCAAAGATCTAAGCATAAGACCAGAAACTATAAAACTCCTAGAGGATAACATAGGCAAAACACTCTCTGCCATAACCCAAAGCGGGATACTCCATGACCCACCTCCCAGAATATTGGAAATAAAAACACGAATAAACAAATGGGACCTAATTAAAATTAAAAGCTTTTGCACAACAAAGGAAACTATAAGCAAGGTGAAAAGACAGCCTTCAGAATGGGAGAAAATAATAGCCAATGAAGCAACGGACAAACAATTAATCTCAAAAATATACAAGCAACTCCTGCAGCTCCATTCTAGAAAAATAAACAACCCAATTAAAAAGTGGGCCAAAGAACTTAACAGACATTTCTCCAAAGAAGATATAAAAATGGCTAACAACCACATGAAAAGATGCTCAACATCACTCATTATCAGAGAAATGCAAATCAAAACCACAATGAGGTACCACTTTACACCAGTCAGAATGGCTGCCATCCAAAAGTCTACAAGCAATAAATGCTGGAGAGGATGTGGAGAAAAGGGAACCCTCTTACACTTTTGGTGGGAATGTAAACTAGTACAGCCACTATGGAAAACAGTGTGGAGGTTCCTTAAAAAGCTGCAAATAGTCCTGCCATATGACCCAGCAATCCCACTGCTGGGCATATACACCGAGGAAACCAGAATTGAAAGAGCCACGTGTACCCCAATGTTCATTGCTGCATTGTTTACAATAGCCAGGACATGGAAGCAACCTAGATGCCCATCAACTGACGAATGGATAAGAAAGCTGTGGTATATATACACAATGGAATATTACTCAGCATTAAAAAAAAATTCATTTGAAGCAATTCTACTCAGATGGACAAAACTGGAGCCCATTATCCAGAGTGAAGTAAGCCAGAAGCAAAAACAACAATACAGTATATTAACACATATATATGGAATTTAGAAAGACAGTAACGAGAACCCAACATGCAAGACAGCAAAAGGGACGCAGATGTATAGAATAGACTTGTGGACTTTGTGGATGAGGGTAAGGGTGGGATGATATGGGAGAAGGGCATTGAAACAAGTTAATTATCATATGTCTAATCAATCGCCAGCCCAGGAGTGATGTTCGGGGCTGGTGCAGCGAGATTTCCCGGGGGGGGGGGGGGGGGGGGGGGGGGGTCTGGAGGGGAAGCATATGTAAACCCATGGTGATATCATGACATTGTATGGCAAAAACAATAAAAAAATAAATAAATAAAAATAAAAACAGTGTTCTCACAAAAAAAAAAAACAGAATGAAGGGATGGAGCCAAAGCAAAAACAACACCCAACTGTGGTTGTGCCTGGTGATGGAAGCAAGATCTGGTGCTGAAAAGAGCAATATTGCATAGGAATCTGGAATGTTAGGTCCATGAATCAAGGCAAATTGGAAGTGGTCAAACAGGAGATGGTAAGAGTGAGCATCCACATTCTAGGAATCAGCGAACTAAGATGAACTGGAATGGGTGAATTTAACTCAGATGACCATTATATCTACTACTGTGGGCAGGAAACCCTTAGAAGAAATGGAGTAGCCATCATAGTGAACAAAAGGTTCCGAATGCAGTACTTGGATGCAGTCTCAAAAATGACAGGATGATCTCTGTTCGTTTCCAAGGCAAACCATTCAATATCACTGTAATCCAGGTCTATGCCCTGAGCATTAATGCTGAAGAAGCTGAGGTTGAAAGGTTCTATGAAGACTTACAAGACCTTCTAGAATTAACACCCAAAAAAGATGTCCTTTTCATTATAGGAGAGTGGAATGTAAAAGTAGGAAGTCAAGAAACACCTGGAGTAACAAGCAAATTTGACCTTGGAGTACAGAATGAAGCAGGGCAAAGGAATAGAGTTCTGCCAAGAGAATGCACTGGTCATAGTAAACACCCTCTTTCAACAACGAAAGAGAAGACTCTACACCTGGACATCACCAGATGGTCAACACCGAAATCAGATTGATTATATTCTCTGCAGCCAAAGATGGAGAAGCTCTATACAGTCAGCAAAAACAAGACCTGGAGCTGACTGTGGCTCAGATCATGAACTCCTTATTGCCAAATTCAGACTTAGAAAGTAGGGAAAACCACTAGACCATTCAGGTATGATCTAAATCAAATCTCTATTATTATACACTGATAGTGACAAATAGATTTAAGGGACTATATCTGATAGACAGAGTGCATGATGAACTATGGATGGAGGTTTGTGACATTGTACAGGGGACAGGCATCAAGACCATCCCCAAGAAAATGAAATGCAAAAAGGACAAATGGCTCTCTGAGGAGGCCTTACAAATAGCTGTGAAAAGAAGAGAAGCCAGAAGCAAAGGAGAGAAAAAAGATATACTCAGATCAGTTCTGCAGGTTCATTGGAAGGACTGATGTTGAAGCTGAAACTGCAATACTTTGGCCACCTGATGCTAAGAGCTGATTTATTTGAAAAGACCCTGATGCTGGGAAAGATTGAAGGCAAGAGGAGAAGAAGATGACAGAGGATGAGATGGTTGGATGGCATACCGACTCAATGTACGTGAGTTTGAGTAGGCAGAGTTCCAAAGAATAGCAAGGAGAGATAAGAAAGCCTTCCTCAGTGATCAATGCAAAGAAATAGAGGAAATAGAATGGGAAAGACTATAGATCTCTTCAAGAAAATTAGAGATACCAAGGGAACATTTCACGCAAAGATGAACTTGATAAAGGACAGAAATGGAATGGACCTAACAGAAGCAGAAGATATTAAGAAGAGGTGGCAAACTACAGAAGAACTGTACAAAAAAGATCTTCATGACCCAGATAATAACAATGGTGTGATCACTCACCTAGAGCCAGATATCTTGGAATGTGAAGTCATGTCAGCCTTCAGAAGCATCACTATGAACAAAGCTAGTGGAGGTGATGGAATTCCAGGTGAGCTGTTTCAAATCCTGAAAGATAATGCTGTGAAAGTGCTGCACTCAATATGCCAGCAAATTTGGAAAACTCAGCAGTGGTCACAGGACTGGAAAAGGTCAGTTTTCAATACCAAAGAAAGGCAATGCCAAAGAATGCTCAAACTACCACACAATTGCACTCATCTCACATGCTAGCAAAGTAATGCTCAAAATTCTCCAAATCAGGCTTCAGTAGTATGTAAACCATGAACTTCCAGATGTTCAAGCTGGTTTTAGAAAAGGCAAAGGAACCAGAGATCAAATTGCCAACATCCGCTGGATCATTGAGCAAGCAAGAGAGCAAGAAAAACATCTATTTCTGCTCTATTGACTATGCCAAAGCCTTTGACTGTGTGGATCACAATAAACTGTGAAAAATTCTGAAAGAGATGGGAATACTGGACTGCCAGACCTGCCTCTTGAGTAACATGTATGCAGGTCAGGAAGCAACAGTTAGAGCTGGACATGGAACAACAGACTGATTCCAAGAAGAAGAGTATGTCAAGGCTGTATATTGTCACCCTACTTATTTAACTTATATGCAGAGTACGTCATGAAAAATGCTGGGCTGGATGAATCTCAAGCTATAATCAAGATTGATGGGAGAAATATCAATAATCTCAGATATGCATGTGACATCACCCTTATGGCAGAAAGTGAAGAACTAAATAGCCTCTTGAAGAAAGTGAAAGTGGAGAGTGAAAAAGTTGTCTTAAAGCTCAACATTCAGAAAACAAAGATCATGTCATCTGGTCCCATCATTTCATGGCAAATAGATAGAGAAACAATGGAAACAATGGTGACTTTATATTTTTGGGCTCCAATATCACTACAGATGGTGATTGCAGCCATGAAATTAAAAGATACTTACTCCTTGGAAGGAAAGTTATGACCAACCTAGACAGCATATTAAAAAGCATAGACAATACTTTGCCCAGAAAGGTCTGTTTAGTATAGGCTTTGGTTTTTCCAGTGGTCATGTATGGATGTGAGAGTTGGAATATAAAGAAAGCTGAGTGCCAAAGAACTTATGTTTTTGAATTGTGGTGTTAGAGAAGACTCTTGAGAGTCCCTTGGACTGCAAGCGGTTCTAACTAGTCCATCCTAAAGGAAATCAGTTCTGCAGGTTCATTGGAAGGACTGATGTTGAAGCTGAAACTGCAATACTTTGGCCACCTGATGCTAAGAGCTGATTTATTTGAAAAGACCCTGATGCTGGGAAAGATTGAAGGCAAGAGGAGAAGAGGATGACAGAGGATGAGATGGTTGGATGGCATACCGACTCAATGTACATGAGTTTGAGTAGGCTCCAGGAGTTGGTGATGATAGGAAAGCCTGGTATGCTGTAGTCCATGGGTTGCAAAGAGTTGGAAATGACTGAGTGATTGAACTGAACTGATAGGATTCTAGTGATATTTCCTTGTGGTTTTAATTTGCATTTTCCCAATGGCTAAGTAGTAATTATGATGAACAAATTTTTATGTGTTCATTCATCACTTATGTTACTTCTTTGATGAAATATCTGCTGAAATATTTTCCTATCCATTTTAATTAGATTGTTGAGTTTTGAGAGTGCTTTATAAATTCTCAATACTAGTTCTTCGTTGAAAAGGCAGTTTCAATTGTCTCCTCCTAGTTGGTAGCTTGTCTTTTCATAATCCTCATATTAGCCTTCTCAGGACAAATGTGTCCTGTTTTGTGAGTTGTAAATTGTCAATCTTTCATATATGGATTGTACTTTTGGTGTTAATTCTAAGAACTTTTGGCTTTATCACAGGTCCAAAAGATCTATAACTTTTTTCTAAAATACTTAGTATTCATAATTTACTTTCCAGTCAATTATTTTATGTTTATTAAGTCAAGGTTTCCCTTTACTGAAAAGATATCCAAGTGCTCCAGCAGCATCTGATGAAAGAGCTTTAACTGAATTGCTTTTGCACCTTTGTCAAAATCATATTTTATGTGTGTAATTCCAAGAGAAAGACAAAACCCCTAGAGTAGCTAAAAAAGAAGTTTTTAAAAAGAATAAAAGAGCCATTCTACAATTTCAAGACTTATTTGAAAGCTACAGTAATCAAGACAGTGCAGTATTTTCAGAAGAAAAAACATGTATATTAATGGAACAGAATAGAAAACACACAAAAGACATGTTTCAGGGTAGTTTTTTGTCGTTAGTTGTTAGAAGCTTATTTATAAAGTGGCTTGGCATAGATTTGTTGGGGTTTATCCTATATGTGGTCGCCTAGTTTTTTTAATTTGTGATTTTATGCCTTTCACCAAATTTGGGAATTTGATTCTGGTTGCTATTTCATTCAATCCTAGGGTGGATTGAAGGTACCTGGATGGTCTTTTAATGCTAGTTTTGGGATCAGGAAACACTAGCTCTGAATCATCTTTTTCTTTAAGATTGGGGGTTGTAAGTTGCCATGCATGTTTCTGTGTTGCTTCTCTATTCTGGAATATTCAACAAATTTGCATTACTATCTTTTGCCTCTCAGAATTGCCTTTTGTTGTCTTATTGTTTTATTTGCCTGATTTATAGTTAAATTTTGTGGGAAGGAATAGGGAGAGAAAAATTTATAACATCTTGTCTGGACTGGAACTCTGAATTTTAGCCACAGCCATATCAGGACATGGAGTGCAACTTACCACTGGTTTAAAAATTTTATCCAACCTTTTGCTCTCAAATAGTTTAATTGTAGAATATCAGTGTGCTCTGCAGCAAGTTTTTTTTGATTAATGAGTAATAATTTTAGTTGCAATTAGAATACTACTCTATTTAATTAGCTAAGTCTAATAGTCCTCCTATCAACTTGTGGGCTAACTGTGAAGTTAAAGGTTAAAGGAAGAAAGAGAGAAAGGCTATTAATCAAAAGTGAAATAAGAAAAGATGGATGTTGGCCTCCTGGGAATTAAGCCACATAGGCTTGTGTTCAGGATGAATGACAATGCACATAAAGCACATAGTAGGCACTCAATACACTGTAGCTGTTATTATTTTCATTATTGCTATCACAACCATGTTTGGAATCAGACCAATTCATTTGAGTAGAAGGGTGTTTAGCAATAGAGTGTTAGGATCATCAATAGGCTTTTTCAAGTCCCAAACTTCCTCGTGGGCTGCTGTAATACCACTAATTACTAGTGTTAGCATAATCAGAAAGCCCCAAGGTGCAATTACTGGGATTTATATGAAGAAATCTCCAGTTAATGAAAAATGAGCTTAACATTACCCTTGATGGGCTGAGTTATTGAATACTCAGTTTCCCTGAGGCCTGAAGTTCTTCCTCCCACATTTTTCCCCTAGTTGGATTTAAAAAGAACAGCAATTCAGAAAGATGGAAAAGGCTAAAGATGCCGTCAAGAAGTCTCTCTGTTTTCTTTAAGCAGTTTTTAGCCAAAGAGACCTCATAAATGTATAGTTAAGGGTTCACTCCCCTGTAGAGTGAACATATAAACATCCCTTCAACACATGCACACGAGCACCGGGACATCATAGGCAGAGGCACTATGAATGAAATGAAATAATCTGGAATAATTACCGGAAATCTTGCCATGGAATCATAATCATTTTGCTTTTAGTTTCTTTTATGCATTATACCACAGGTTTCACAATCTCTGAAAACTGATATAATACTGACGCATGTTTCACAGTTCATATACATACCCAATTTCATGGATTGGATGTTGATGGGGGATGTCATTGTTTTTTCCTAACAGTTACATAAAGGTTTTACCCTCTGATAACACATTACAAATAGATATATAATGTTAGCCGTTCTAAATTAATTTATATTAAGTTTATATGTGAAGATATATGTGAGAAGAATTAAAAGTATTGGCAAGGTATAATAGAAATAGGAAGGATTTTTGGAGATGGACTAGAAGCTGGTATCTGGCTAAACTGTTTATTACTTACATTCATTTGATCAAATGTTTGACTTTTCCGAACCTATCTTTTCTCTATGATAAATGCAATGATGATGAATTCTCAAGGCCGTGAGAACTGAGCTTCTAAGATGGGGATTGGTACATAAGAAAAGATTTTCTCCCCCTCTCATTAATTTATAATGTTTCTATTATTGTACATACATATATATATATGTATATATATGTGTATATATATAGTACATATATTGTACATACACATATTGTATATATGTATGTACACACAAACACACAATTAGATAATTTTATATATCTGTTATACTTTAGAGATTAGAGAGTTTGAGGTTAGGGGATAGTTACTTAATTAATTTTCAAATATCTTTAATTCCAAAAGTTTGGAAAGGTTAATATTTTTTTAATTCAGAGAAAGCATATTACCTTGAAATTTGTAAAACTGATGGTTTGGAGTTATTAAGGTTGACTACCACAGTGTAATAGAGCTTAATATATTAGGTGTCATAGTCTATATTACTTGTGTTTGGCGAAATCTATAAAGTGAATTAAGAATAAGCACTAGACCCTAAAAGGTGGACAAAATCTAAGTAGTCAGGAGTGGAGAAGCTCATGTGGTGACAAGCTGAACAAGCCAACTCTGGCAAAATGGTTTTTCTCAGTTAATAGAGGTAAAAATTTGCCCTTCCTGCTAAGCTAATATATTCAAATTCTGAAGAAGAAAATGACTCCTTACTTATAGGGAACTGCTCTAATTACTTTTATTCATTCAAGTCCAATTGTAATCAGCTCTTTGAGTACTTGATAGAACAGTATAAAGTCACTGAACTCTTGTTTTTCATGAAAAATCTTTCTATCCCCAGGGAAGTAATTTTATATAGCGAGAATTATTACAGTCCAGCATCTCATTCCAATCAAATTGTCCACAGCAATTTCCAGGGTATAGGTGTGCTCAAGCATCAAAGAAGGGATATTCACTGACCCTCTTATGTTGGCGATAGAATCGCACACAGAGAATTATTTGGTGCATGATATGAATTCTCCAATGTATTAAGTGCAGATGTGAAAAGCCTTGGAGTCCAGTGCTGACACTTGTAGCTAATGAGGAAATTTGCCAGAAGAGGGGAAAATCCTATGTTGAAAATAAGATGTGTTACAGTGGATATGAAAAGAGATTTAGCCTCGGGAGCTCCAGTGTCAGAAATGTTTCTGTCACTTGCAAATTACAGACCTTGGACAATTTATTTTACTCTGTATACCATTAAGTCTCTTTATCTGCAAAACAGGTCTACTCTACATGATGAATGTGCTCATTTTGAGCCACAAATTAAATAACATTCACACAATGCTTTATAAATGGTAAAGTGAGGTCCAAAAGCTAGTTTTGTTTTAAGAAGTCACCATACATCAGTTATTTTCAGATGTATCGGATACAGGTGTATTTTTTAAAAATCAAAATAAATGTTAAGAAATTAAAAAGACAATAAATAGCTTCATGTTATACAAAAGTTGAACAAAAAGAAAATATAATCAAAGTTCTATATGTGGCTCAACTGTGAAATACATTTACCTGGTTACAGTAATGGAAATATGAAATAACAATTTGACAAAAAATATAAAATTATTTTATTGAATAAACAGAGGAAGGAAAGTTTAAGAGGGTTGTAATAGACATTAAGAAAGGTATATGAGAAAACTGAATTCTCATTCAATATTCTTGGAAGTCAGTGTACAGTGTCAGATACTTAATGATGGTATAAATATTATTTAGAAATATGGAAAAAAAACAGCAAGAAAAAAAAACTAAATTACTTGAAAGTGGCATGTTTCTAGTTGGGGTTGAAGAGGATGGTTAATACATTTAAGATCCTGAATTATTGCAAAATCCTATGGTATTTTTTTTTCTTAATTTTGTGAGGGACCTCCATATTGGATATTAACTCATTATCAAGTATATGATTTCCTGCATTCTATACGTTGGCTTTCACACTACTGTTTGTTGCCTTTGAAATGCAGAAGATTTTTAGGTTGATGTACTGCCACTTGTCTATTCGTGCCCTGGATATCTGTGCTTTTGGTGTCATATCTGTGCAATCCTTGCCAAGATTAAGGTCATGAAATCTTTTCTTTTTTTTTTCTAAGAGTTTAATAATTTCAGGACTCATAGTAAGTCTTTAACCCATTTTGAATTGATTTTTATGTATGATGTAAAATCAAGGCACAATTTCATTTTTTTTTAATCTAGATATCCAGTTTTACCAATAACAGTTGTTGAAGACTATTCTTTCTCCATTGTTATTCTTGGCACCATTATCAAAGATCAGTTGTACTACATATGTGTGAATTTATTTCTGGGTGTTCCATTTGTCTGTAGGTCTGACTTTATGCCAGTACCACATTATTTCAATTGCTGTAGAACTTATAATATATTTAAAAATCAGAAAGTATGAAACTTCCAGCTTGGTTCTTCTATTTCAAGATTGATTTGGCCATTCAGCATCTATTGTGGTCCCATATGAATTTTAGAATTATGTTTTAAATTTCTGTAAAATAGGTTATGAGAATTATGATAAAGATTATACTGAATCTGTAGATTACTTTGAGAGGTATAGATATTTTGATAATAGAATATCTTCTAATCTATGAATATAAGATAATATTTCCATTTGTTTGTATGTTATTTGATTTGTTTCATCATTGTTTTGTAGTTTTCAGTGTATGAGTGTTTCATACACTCTTGATTAAATTTATTTCCAAATATTTTATTCTTTTTAATACTATTGTAAGGGCTTCCCAGGTGGGTCAGTGGTGAAGAATCCACCTACCAATGCAGAAGACCTGAGTTTGATACCCAGGGCTGGAAAATCCTCAGGAGAAAGAAATGGAAAC
The DNA here is from genome assembly GCA_007570785.1 of Antilocapra americana. Classification (NCBI taxonomy): domain Eukaryota; kingdom Metazoa; phylum Chordata; class Mammalia; order Artiodactyla; family Antilocapridae; genus Antilocapra; species Antilocapra americana. The sequence goes on from ML661325.1 coordinate 4,633,056, forward strand.
CCACTTCAGTATTCTTGTCTGGAAAATCTGATGGACAGAGGAGCCTGTGGGTTACAGTCCATGGAATCGCAAAAGAGTCAGATACAATTTAGCAACTAAACAACAATACTATTGTATATGGGATTGCTTCCTTAATTTCCTTTCTGGATTGTATGTTGTTAATGTACAGAAAAGCAACTGAGTTTGTATGTTGATTATATATCCTGCAACTTCACCAATTTATTATTTAACAGTTTTTCTAAGTGGCATCTCTAGAGTTTTCTGAATATACAATGATGTCATCTGCAAACACGGAGAAGGCAATTGCAACCCAGTGCAGTGTTCTTGCCTGGAGAATCCCAGGGACAGGGGAACCTGGTGGGCTGCTGTCTATGGGGTCACACAGAGTCGGACACAACTGAAGTGACTTAGCAGCAGCAGCAGCATCTGCAAACAGAAATGATTTTAATTCTTTTCAAATTTGAAAGCTTTTGGCTTCCTTTTCTTGTCTAACCGTTCTGACTTGGATTTTCAGTACTCACATGACTAGAAGTGATGAGAATGAATATCCTTATTTTGTTCCTGATCATGCAGGGAAAAAAAAAAAGTTTTTTATCACTTAGAAAGATGTTAGCGCTGGGCTTCTCATATGCAATTTTTACAATGTTGAGATAAATTCCTTTTATACTTATTTGTTGAAATTTTTGTTATGAAAGATACTGGCTTTTGTAAAATATTTTAACTACATCATTGAGAGGATCATGTGACTTTATCCCCTATTCTATCAATACGGTGTATCACATAAATAGATTTTTATACGTTGAATCATCCTTGCATCTTTGGGATAAACTCACTTGGCAGTGATGTGCAGTTTTTTAAACATGCTAATGACTTTGACTTGCCAGTATTTTGCTGAAAATTTGGACATCTATATTCATAAGGCATATTGGTTTGTAGTTTTCTTGTCTGGCTTCAGTATATCATAAAATGAGCTTCAAAGTGTTCTCCTCATTAAATTTTTTGCAAGAGTGAGAAAAATTGGCATTAATTATTCTTTAAACTTCTGGCAGAATGGTATCAATTTACCAGTAAAACTGTACTCTCCGTACACTTTTCTTTGTTGAACTGTTGTCTATTCTTCCCTTCAGTTTATAAATGTTCGCTTTGTACAATTAAGTTTTTTGCTCTTTAATACATATATAGCATATGCATGTTATAATTATTCTGTCTACCTGGAGAATTGATTCTTTTATCATTGTATAATCACCTTCTTTGTCTCTTTCATCTGATTTAAGTGAAACCACACCTGCTGTGTTGTGGTTTCCATACTTTTTCATACCTTCACATTCAATTTATGCATGTATTAATATTTAAATCTTGAGTGCCTTGTAAATAGCAAATATTTGGAATATGACTTTTTATCTGTTCAGATACCCTATGTCTTTTGATTGGGAAGTGTAATCCCTATACATTTAAGGTAATTATTTATAGTAAAGGATTTATCATTGCCATTTTGTTAATACTTACAGTTTGTCTTATAGTTCTTTTGTCCCTCTTTTCTTTCTTGTTGTCTTCCTTTGTGCTTTGTTGATTTTTTTTTGCTTTTAGTTATATAATTATATTAAAAACATATTGAATGAAAAATGTTTATTGAGTGGCCACATGTGTCAGATTTCTTATTAAGAATTGGTATGAAATAATTTATGACATGTTTGATACAGGAAAAAGATAGGCTTTCATTTTGTTGTCTAACTGATACAATTTACTATGTAGAGTATTCTCTATTTTTAGAGCATTTCCCAGATTCAGTTCTCCTCATCTAATACATGAATTATTGAAATTAGTCTTCTTGCTTTAGGTCCCTTTCCAGTCAGTTACATGATCAGGTTTATAAAATGTAATTAATATATCTCTCTGCTCCAGAAAGCCTTTAGTGTCTGATGCCTCTAAAATAGATTTAGATTCCTCAGGGTGGCATTTAAGCTTCTCAGTAACCTTATGTTTTGATATGATTTTACTAATTTATCTTTTCCTTGATGTAATATCTATAAATATTTTCTTTGTGGCTACCATGGGCCTTACATAAATTACCTTATAATCATAAGATTCTGCTTTAAATTGGTAACAACTTAAGTTCAGTCATGCACAAAAGCTACATTCTTACTCTGCCCCCCTTAATATTAATTCTGCATTTAACATCTATATATGTCGTGTGAGATGGTAAGATAATATCACTGACTCAGTGGACATGAATTTGAGGTAGTGGAGGACAGGAGTCTTGTGTGTTACAGTCCAAAGAGTCTGACACATCTTAGCAACTGAAGAACAACAACAATAACAGTTTGCATATTCATTAACTGAAGGTAGTACTCTGAAACGTGTCAGAAAAATTAGGGCACTGGACAGGTGGTCCAACTCCTCCCCTCCCCAGGGAGAAACTGGGAGGTAGGAATTTTCCTCTCGATCATATTGTGTTCTTGTGAGGGTAAGAATTCTGATGACAAAGTAGCTCAGATTTTCATACTGGTTTGCCTGTGTCTGATTTTGTGCTTGCCTGGGATGCAGAAGATTCTGAACTAGTTGCCAGATATTGCACAAAGGGATTTGCCTATAAATTTTTGTATTGGTGCTTTTCTGGGGGATGGAGGATCCAGGGCCTCTTATTTTAAGGTCTTGCTGATGTCACTCCCATCATGCTACTTACCATGTGAATGTACATTCACTGATAGTAACGCTAGTATATATTCTTAATTGCAAAATACAATAAAGTCTTCTAGGAAATGATGGAGAATAGTTTTACTGTGAGCAGAAACAAATTCACAATGAAAAGGCTTAGATTTGAATTTTGTTCTTCTGTTTATAAATTATATAAACTTATGAAGCTATCATTTTGAGAAAAAATAGTGTTTATGAAACACTCACTGTTTATTTAAAAACTTTATTTGTTGATTTAAAAATTCTGATAGAAGATATTTTAATGTATTTCATGTTACTATGTCTAACTTTTCCTGTTCATTATTTTCTCAAGCAGAAAAATATATTTCTATGACAATTTTGATCTTATATTGATATTTTCCTCTTTTTGTTTCCTTAATAATTCTCTTCAACTATCCTTTAAAAAATGATCCCACATGTTCACACACAGAAATGTAGAAAATAGAGTTCTAGAAGTATAACCCTCTAAGGAATATTAGAGATCATTTATTTCAAGTGTTATCTAAAGCCTCAGATATCTATATTGAAGGTATATTCCTTTATTGTTTTTGAGACTTTCTTAATCTCTTGAAAAAGTGATGTTTAAGTGGTATCTTTTTTGAAATGAAGCTAAAAATCTTACACTATGAAGATATAAAAGTCTCCAAATGTAGTACTTTTATTTGATAGTTTATCTTGGTGTTACAAATAGAATGTTTTCTAATTTCATTTAATTACTGATTATTAATGGCCTATAGAAGAGTTCTTGATATATATACACACATACACACCCACACACATATCCCTGTTTCACTGGCTTCTTACTATTTTAATAGTTGTAATAATGTTGATAGTTTTCAATTTTCTTCCTTAATTAAGAGAAATGTATCAATTTAATCATGCAGAGGTATCAAGAAGCTCAATTCAGTATTCTGCAAAACACTTAAAGCCACACTTCAGATTAAATCTTTTGATGACCACTTAAAATGCATCATTTTTATTTCTTTCACAATAAGGCAAAGTCAATAGACAAATTACTTTAAAAAAACAATAGCAGAAATGTTGGCCTTAGGAATTAAAAATCAATGGGCTTTTAATAGTTCATTTACTTAAAAGCACAGTATTCTAGAATTTTGTAATGCAACCATAACAGTAGAAATCAACTAAAGTTGCCATTTTTAGCAAATTGTGCTGGAGTTTAATTATGGAGTTATGATATCAATACATTCAGGAAAGAAGTTAATCATAATCAGGACTGGCCCCAAACAGGTAAGCGACTAAACAGAAATTCCTAAGCTATTTTTATAAGAATTGTTCTTTGGAGAATGCTAAACTCTGATTATCACAAACCCTCTGGGGCCCTTAACTGAACAAACCATTTTAGGTTTGTGGGTCAGTGAAAAAGTCAGCTGCAAGTGGGAGAGGGATTGCTCTGAAAGTAAAATTTAATCAACAAAGACTGCTTGCCAAAGAAAACTTTCTTGAGAATGTAAAGAAAAAGAATATTCACACTTATGAGAAAAAACAAGAAAGTTCATTCCCACCACAAAGCTGCTGGGGATCCCACATTACCCAGGAGAAATGAAAGCCTGATTTTCTCTCTCTCGAGTATTTTGTAGCAGGGATAAATTGGCTCGATAGTTTTATATTTTTCCTTCAATACATATTTGTTAAGTCCTTCTTCTTTGCCAGAATTTGTTGCAGAAATAGAAATATTGGGATAACTATGACCCAGGGCTACATTCAAGATATCCTCATGGTTCAGTACACGAGAAGATAGTCAACCATTTCAAACATATGTAAGGTTTGATTATCATCTACGGAATGTAGAAAAGAACAAAATGAGCAGTGGTTGGTTACAATGGTGGCAGGCTTAAAGTGGTGGTAGGAAAGTGCTCATAAAAAGGAAACAAGCAATTTGAGGTTTATTCATATTTTGACTAAAATATAGTAATAAAAGATAACACTATTGATTCCCTAATATGTGTTCAGTGAATTAATTTATCTCACTTAGTACTAATTATGGCTCTATAGAGTAAGTCATATTATCTCTGTACTAGCAAGGAGGAACTGAAGATCAGGCCTTATAGAGAGAATGGGATAGATTTGGGATCTGAATATAAGCACCTTGCTTCTGAAGCCATTGCTCCCAACCACTTCATTATTCTACCTCTCATGCAAAATCCAGATGTATGAAACAAAATATTGCTTTTGTAGAATTCAATTCAGTTTATATGATGCAAAGTCTTTACCTGAGAGAGTGGAAGAGTATAGGATTGAATTTAAAGATTAAAGCATAGATCAACTGGGACTATGCATGTGGACATCAAACCAGTCCATCCTAAAGGAAATCAATCCTGAATATTCATTGGAAGGACTGATGCTGAAGCTGAAACTCCAATACTTTGGCCACCTGATAGGAAGAACTGACTCCTTGGAAAAGACCCTGATGCTGGGAAAGATTTAAGGCAAGAAGAGACAGAGATGACAGAGGATGAGGTGGTTGCATGTCATCACCGACTCTATGGACCTGAGTTTGAGCAAGCTCCGGGAGTTGGTGATGGACAGGGAAGCCTGGTGTGTTGCAGTCCATGGAGTCGTAGAGTCAACACAACTGAGTGACTGAACTGAACTGATGTATTTGGAGTAAGAAATGGAGAAACAAAGGGCAGAAGGCAAGAAGTTCAGATGAAAAACTCACAGTAGCCAAGGTAAGAGAATGGTGACTGCCTAGAGTAAAGAGGAAGCAGTGAATAGAAAGAGACAAACAGTGAATAGAAAGATGGTGATACTGAAGACTGGAGAGGATGTGGGGATGTATTGAAGGTGATGCTTCCCTGGTGGCTCAGATGGTAAAGTGTCTGCCTGCAGTGCGGCAGACCTGGGTTCGATCCCTGGGTTGGGAAGATCCCCTGGAGAAGGAAATGGCAACCCACTCCAGGACTCTTGCCTGGAAAATTCCATGGACAGTGGAGCTTGGTGGGCTACAGTCCATGGGGTAGCAAAGAGTCGGACTGTGAGTTCACAGAGTGAGTACATGCCTAATAGTATCACAAGCTGGGACACAAATGAGAGAGTTGCTTTCCCAGATTCAATGTTCTTATGTTTCTGAGACTCTAATGTATATCTTTAAGAGGTCATTGTGTCCAGTGAATGAGCAAACTGCAGGAGATAGTGAAGGACAGGGAAGCCTGGCATGCTGCAGTCCAGGGGGTCAAAAGAGTTAGATGCGACTGAGCACCTGAACAACAAGTGAATGTTTAAGAAATCATTGTCAAGTCATTGGAGACTTCTCTGAGAGATGCACACAAATGTCTTTGGGCAACCATAGCATGTTTGTCTCCTTTTTCCAGGTAATGAATAATTTTCTCTTTTATCCAATACGTGTAAACATATAGGAAAAATCCAATGTCATGTGTTTCCTCTAGATTCTGGACCACAAATTCCAGCAACTTGCTTTGATAATATTTCACATCATGTGTGTGTGTGTGTATGAGAGAGAGAGAGAGAGAGAGAGAGAGAGAGAGAGAGAGAGAGAGAGATTCAGATTGCTTCACAGACATAATCTCACAGACAGTCACATCAGCTCCATGAAATGGGCCACAGAACAATTTACCCCTGTTTTCAAAAGGTAAAAGAAGGTTAAGTGACTCATTGGATTGTTCAAAATAGGAATTCAGCTCCAAAGTCAGCTCAGTGCACATAAGAGCAACCACCAAATGGCTGCATGACAGGCTGTAAATTGAAGTTTATTGATACTTGATACAGCTTGAGTTCTTAGAGTCTTCATTTGCTTGTGAACAATGAGCTTAGAAGAGAAAAGGAGAATAGAAGCAGTATTTCTTCAAGGCAGGCAATTTATCTTTATTTCTTTGTAAGAATTTATTTTTGACCCATACTTTCATATAAACAAGATCAAGGTAATGTTCAATACTAAAGAACTACCCACAATACATATGGCAGAAATGTTAACTCTGTAAAAGGGCTTTTCTAGTATATGTTATTCAGTGTTCTATCTGTCCTCATATAAGTTTATAATTTTGTGTCTAGGTCACTCTCTTCTAATCTCTACTGATGAATATATATGTCAAACATAGATAACCCTCTTCCTTGAATCCCAGAACCACATATGGAAATGCTTATGCAATTCTTAGATAACTAATAAATCTCTCAAAATTAGTAAACTCATATTGAGCTTATATTCTTTCTTATATAATTATATTCTTTCTATTGCATTTTTTTTGCTCCTCCTATGATCTTATACAAAGAGCTAATTGAAACTCTGTTCTTCTTGTTTCTTGAGTTAAAATCTCCAAGTCATTCTTAATGCTTTGTCCTTACTCAGGCTGAAAGTTGGGTCTTTGGCTGAATTCTGCCAGTTACATTTCATCATGTATTTGTATCCCATCTATTCTCAGCTTTTCCACTGTCTAGCCATTTAATAGCCTTCTAACTTGTCATCATAATTCTATTTTGCCTCCATAATCAATGACCAATATAGTAGGCCACATTCTGTTAAAATGTGATAATATCTTTTGCCTTCACATAAACCCTTCAGTCTTTCTTTCTCACTTGAAAGTTAGAGTCATTACTATGATGTAAAAGACCCTATTTGATCTGGCCCTGCCACTGCCCATGTGAATTTCCTTTCCTACATCCTCTCTAACCCATTCTTTCTGTCTATACTTGACTCCTTCATATATGAGGCAAATACCTGCTTTAGGGCCTTACTACTTAAATGATATCTTATAGACATTTACATGACTTCATCTCCTGCACCCTTCAGGTCCTTAGTTTTATAAAATGCACTCATGGATTTTAAGAAACCTCATCATGGAAAAATTGTTGCTCTCATATTGTTGACCTATGAAAAAATTTATGTTTATTTCATGTATTATATTTAAGCTTATATAATTGCTGATATTCAATATACTTTTATATCAATTTAAAAAATAAAATTGGTCACTTTTTCTCAGGGTTGATTTTATCCTTTGACGTCCTGATAGTTTATAAATTTAATTTTCAAATTCAAAAATATAAAAAAGTAAATGAATACTTATTAGTTTAATTAAAGAAAAAAAAAGCTGTCAATTACTCCCAATTTAACTACTTTGTGATCAGTTGCACCTCTGAACTTGTCCATAGGTTAGATACAAACATCCATAACTTGGGAGAGAAATGCTCTGGACTCTACTCTGTTATGGCGGCATCATGAAATGGTAACCATGCCATCATCACTTTCTTCCTAAACTTAAAATAGTCAATATCATCTATTGATTATTTGAAATATTGGATTAAGTTTATATTATTCCCTTGGATCACTATAATTCCTTTATAAGTGGAATTTCCTGACAAAGGTAACTATTTTACATTGAACAAAATTCTGAAGCTTGTCTCCCTTCACAGAAGAAAATAAAGAAAGAAAAGAAAAAAATTAGTTATATAACTTTTCTTTTTGAGTGGACAATAATTGGTAGTCAGTTTGACACTTTGAAATAAAATTTTTGAATAAGATAATGAGTACACATAAGCAGCATTTATTATTCAAAGGGTAGGTTTTGCATTGTAAACTTTATCACTTGCATGGGAGAATTTAATATTAGAATTGAAAATCTGAAATTGTTTGAATTTTCATGCTGCCAATCTGAAGAATATCTGTTCCAGAAAAATAAATTTTCTTGGCATCAATTTTATCAACTAAGGCATAAAACCATATACCAGTTATCATTTTGGTAAGTAGAATAGAATAGAATTTGCAAGCATTCAAAACCAAACAGATTGCACATTCAATCAGAAGCAGTATATGATACACGGTAACATGTAAGTGACCATCTAGCAGATATGAACTAAATATTTATTTGAAATTCACTTCTTTTATAGGTAAAAGCTGAGATAATTGAGCTCAGATATGTCAACAATATCAAAATAATCATCAATTACCTTCCAAGAGCAACATTAAATGACTTGAAAATGATGATACGTAATCAAAGTACTTTATAAAATTAAAGGTATATAAACATGCAGCAGTGTTTTATTACAGTTATTATGATTATAATTTCTGTTTCATGACTCCTCCACCAATGTGATAATGTGATACCCAGCTTCTTAAATAACCTCTCCCTAAAGAATTTCTGGAATAACAGATGTCATGTTATGATTGCACTTTTATTTCTATTCTGACTTTAGCTTCTTTCTATTGAATAGTCTCTCTGTTGATGCAGAAGACATTTCAAGGGCTCACAACCAAAGGGAGTTCTATAATGAAGTGTCCAAATCATCTCTCTTGATTTTTGCCATGTGTTATTTCTCAGAAATATTAAAGCAGTGATGTTTCTTCCTTGAAGTATTGAATAAAGTTTTAAAGAAAATGAATATTGTTATTTCTTTGTTGTTGTTTACCTTACCAAGCCTTCTCCTGTCCCCTAAATACATGGTCCCAAAGAGGGTTATACAGGAAGCCACAGTCAGTGAGAAATCCCACAGTGTTCTAAATGGTCCCTCTGAACAGACTAACGTTCTTTAGTAGTTAACGCTTGTCTGGGAAGATCCCCGTTCCTTTAGGTTGAGCTCCTTTTCAAAAGTTTCCTTTCATATAGATTTCTGATTGACATCATAAACCAGTGTTCCTAAGATAGCTGACCTCCATTGTGGGAAACATCTGAGGCTTAATCTTTCCTAACTAGATATGATGCTAATAAGAAAAATAGGAAAATAATCTAGGGATATGATTTAGAACACATTTTATTATAATGACCAATTTCATGTTGAGGCTATGAAGTTTTCCTTTCATTGTAGTCTTTCCTTCGCATAGTGAAAATTTTTAAACTGTGCAAAAGCCATCTTAAAAGTAATAAACTCATGCCTGGAGATGACCAGTCAGGATACAACCCCAACCAAAATAGGCCAAAGCATTACTTGAGTTGGAGAAAGAAATGGCACCCCACTCCAGTACTCTTGCCTGGAAAATTCCATGGACAGAGGAGTCTGGTAGGCTGCAGTCCATGGGGTCGCGCAGAGTCAGACACGACTGAGTGACTTCACTTTCACTTTTCACTTTCACGCATTGGAGAAGGAAATGGCAACCCACTCCAGTGTTCTTGCCTGGAGAATCCCAGGGATGGCGGAGCCTGGTGGGCTGCCGTCTGTGGGGTCGCACAGAGTCAACTTAGCAGCAGCAACAGCAGCAGCATTACTTGAGTGACTTTGAGATGGCAAGAAGATTTTATGGGCAAGCACCTGACCTAAGGTCAGAAGGTCAGAATACAAAATCTGACTAAATCTGGGCTCTGACCCTGCCTCATTCTATCCTTTAAAGTATGCCAACCTTTCAAGGTCTCTGTTTACTCACCTGATAAGTAGAAAGAGTGCCAAATGCTTAACCCATCTGGATGGAAAACAGAGTAACAAGTTTTCTTTAGACTCATGGTAGAATTTTCATAATAACACTAGCATAAGACCTAACAATGAATAAAATACCAATTTTTAAATACAGTACAACTTAATTTTAAAATAACAATATATAATAATTTATATATAATATTTTTAATCTGTATTGTAAGATACATGTGCTGGAAATAAACAGTTTTGGAATTATACTTTAATGCATCAAACTCTGGTCTTAGAAAACAGAATCACTATAGTAAAGACTACTAGCAGAGTAGATAGGATTAAGAAAGTATGGTGCATACACCTAGAAACCCCTATCCCACGTTCTGAACTCATGCTATCTTAAACTATTGGCAGATATACTAATCTCTCGGATTGACATTGCTGCATTTTTATCACCAAGAAAAATCTAATTTTCCTTATTTGTAATGCTCAATAAATGTATTATACTGGTGTATAATAAGTATAGCGTATTATACTTATTCCCAAAGTGTGTATTGAGGAACATTAGTCTTACAAATGTGTTAAACAAAATAATTAAGAAGTTGAAATAAACTCTTCTCATGTTTACATTCATATTCTAAAATATCTAAGTCATAAAGTCAAGAAACCAACTTATGTTTGATTAGCCCAGTTTTTCTCCAAAATTTTGGATCCTATAATTCTCTTCTAGAAGTCATGTCAATTAACACAATGTAGTTGACACTGCAGGTGTCCCAGCTTTATTCTATCTCCTTTGCAATTTTAGCATAAGCATCTCTAGGAGCCAGCATTTGCATCTCTTTTTCTGAGGACTTTTTCTGTTCCCTGAAAGCTCCTCCCATGGAGGATTTTATCTGCCTACCTAATAAGAAGAAGAACTGAAAACTAACATGCTCAACCCTCAAAGAGTGTCTAGCAAATACTCCAGGTCCTTCACATTGATTGCTGTGTGTTTTAAACTGACATCCAAAGTTTCCTGTGAGAGATTAACCTCCACTCACCCCAACAACAGCTAGGTCGAAGTCATCTTTATAGGTCACCTTTTCTCCTGGTCTCCCTTCCACACCGCTGGTCTTCCTTTCACATCCTAGACTAGCTCTTTGCACTTGAACCTTTGCCTTAGGGTATACCTCAGGGAATCTCAAACTGAGACACACGTTTTGAAAACTAGGTGCTTCCTGCTCTACTTTTCAATGACCCAAATATCTGAACAATTACTTCTGATATCTGACAGCCTCTGAACACAAACCTCCAAGTTTCTATGTCCCAGGCTCTTTCCATTGTGTCACTCTCTTCTTAATGTAGTTTTAAAAGTTGAATTTTGCTGAAGTTCCATCCTCGATATTAAGTTTCTGGGTTCTTTGAAACTCTTTGAAAGCAAAATTGCACTGGAGAGTTTAACAGGCATTTCAGTTCAGTTCAGTTGCTCAGTCGTGTCCAACTCTTTGTGACCCCATGAACTGCAGCACGCCAGGCCTCCCTGTCGATCACCAACTCCCGGAGTTTACCCAAACTCATGTTCACTGAGTCGGTGATGCCATCCAACCACCTCATCTTCTCTTTTAACAGGAAAGAAAGATGTTATTACTCTTTTAATAGGAGAGAAAGAATGAATGCAATTCTGTTGAAAGAGAAGTTGAGTTTGCTTTTCATTGCTGGCGTGAGCTTGTGGAAAATGCTGGATGATGTCAGGAAAAGATTGGTCAACAGGATGTGAAGAATGCACAGAGTTATTCCTGAGTTTGTAAAGTTTTTTGCTATGGTTAGGCATATATACTTGCTAATTGGTACCTGTTCAGGTTAGGTTCTTACCTTCCACAGAGATTGGGAGACAAGGACACTATTTCTTTCAAAGTTTACATTTAAAAAAGAAATGTTTCTTCAACCCTTGAGAAAGACATTTCCCTGATTGTAAAACGAGAGGAGGCTGGGAGAAAATTTACATTTTCTCTACCCATTTCAAAAAGGTAGAGAAAGCATAATCAATTGCAAGTTTTCTAAAGAAAATGCTCTAAGAAACAAGAGGTCACATGTCTACCATCAGTGCGGAAGTTGCCTAAAGTTTAGTGAAACTGAGGGAAATGCTAAGGTCATTTTTTTCAACTACTATTAATAAACACCTAAGTCCCCTCTTTCCTAGTCCCCTTTGGTAGTGGTGGGTGGTAAATATAAGAATTGTCTAGATTTGCTTCTCATTAGTTGTGTGATCCTGGGATCCTTAGTTAATGTCTCTAAGCCTCATTCACAAATAAACTTGTAGTAATTATATCTTCCTCAGTATCTTTGCAAAGATCAAAAGCAATAATTCATCTAAAGTTGTTTGTGTAATATTTTATTCTGCTAGGGCTGCCATAACAAAATACTGGATTAGATGGCTCAAACAGCAGAAATGTATTTTCTCAAAGTTCTTGGGACTGGAAGTTCAAGATCCAAGCTGGCAGGGCTGGATTCTGGTGAGACCTGTCTTCCTGGCTTGCAGATGTCTGTCTTCTGACTGTGTCCTCATAAGGACTTTGCTCATAGGCATCTCTGATCGAATCTATTGAATTAAGTTTCCAACATTTAAGATCTCTGATACATTAACTGCTTTTTCATGCCCATCCATGCTCAGTAGCTTCAATCTTGTTTGACTCTGTGCAACGTTATGGATTATAGCCCCACCAGGCTCCTCTTTCCATGCGATTTCCCAGGCAGAATACTGGAGTGGGTTGCCATTCTCTTCTCTAGGGGATCTTCCTGACCCAGGGATCAAACCTGAGTCTCCTGTGTCACCTGCATTGCAAGTGATTTCTTTACTGCTGAGTCACTGGGGCTGTATCTCCAAATCCAGTCACACTAATGTTTAGAGCTTCTACTTATGAATTTTGAGAGTACACAGTTCAATCCATAACATGCAGTCTCCAGATCATAATAAGAAACCAATAACAAGTAATTACAATTATTAATAAGCACACACAACTGGCAATTCTGAATAAACGATTCCTTTAGGAGTTTGACAAGGAAATTTGAAAAGCACAAAGCATGAACACTTTGGAGGTAGACAGTCTATTCCTAAAGTATACATATAAATAATTCATTTATCAGTGATGATTAAGAAAACTTACTTCTGTAAATTCTGCAGCCAATGGCTCTTTGATTTGATTAGTTTTACATTGATTTAGCAGTCTGGTATTTTCTTACACTATATGATTATTCAGGAGAAATAGGTTTAAAAGGAAAATTACTTCTAGTAAATTTGTATTTTAGAGTTAGACAGGAAAAAAAGGCCTAACTTCACAAACTAGCCTGAAACAGAGAAGAGCCTCATTAGATTCACCCATCCCATCTACGATGGATCATGTTGATTGTGAGAGCAAATACATACAGAATAGATATAATTGGCTTTATGAGATATATTTTAAGGCAGAAGTATAAGGAAAAAATAGAATTAACAAAAAATGCTTTGATGAACAGAATTATTTTAAAGGGGCCCTGGGAGATATTTCAGAAGTAAAATTGAAAGTGAAAATTTTCTGATATAAAATTCTTTAGAGAAATCAATTTTTTGCAGGTTAAAAAAAAATCAATATTTTTTCTTAACCTCATATTTTGGTAACTTACAACCTGTACCATTAGAGTTAAGCTGGTTTTAGAAAAGGCAGAGGAACCAGAGATCAAATGGCCAACATCTGCTGGATCATCGAAAAAACAAGAGAGTTCCAGAAAAACATCTACTTCTGTTTTATTGACTATGCCAAAGCCTTTGACTGTGGATCACAATAAACTGTGGAAAACTCTTCAAGAGATGGGAATACCAGACCATCTGACCTGTCTCTTGAGAAACCTGTATGCAGATCAGGAAGCAATAGTTAGAACTGGACATGGAACAACAGACTGGTTCCAAATAGGAAAAGGAGTACACCTAGGCTGTACATTGTCACCCTGCTTGTTTAACTTATATGCAGAGTACATTGCGAGAAACACTGGCTGGAAGAAGCACAAGCTGGAATCAAGATTGCTGGGAGAAATACCATTAATCTCAGACATGCAGATGACAGCACACTTACGGCAGAAAGTGAAGAGGAACTAAAAAGCCTCTTGCTGAAAGTGAAAGAGGAGAGTGAAAAAGTTGGCTTACATTTCAACATTAAGAAAATTAAGATCGTGGCATCTGGTCCCATCACCTCATGGGAAACAGTGGAGAAAGTGTCAGACTTTATTTGGGGGGGCTCCAAAATCAGTGTAGATGGTGATTGCAGCCATGAAATCAAAAGACGCCTACTCCTTGGAAGGAAAGTTATGGCCAACCTGGATAGCATATTGTAAAGCAGAGACATTACTTTGCCAACAAAGGTCCATATAGTCAAGGCTATGGTTTTTCCAGTAGTCATGTATGGATGTGAGAGTTGGACAGTGAAAAAGGCTAAGCACTGAAGAGTTGATGCTTTTGAACTGTGGTGTTGGAGAAGACTCTTGAGAGTCCCTTGGACTGCAAGAAGATCCAACCAGTCCATCCTAAAGGAGATCAGTCCTGGGTGTTCTTTGGAAGGACTGATGATGAAGCTGAAACTCCAATACTTTGGTGACGTCATGCAAAGAGTTGACTCATTGGGAAAGACGCTGATGCTGGGAATGATTGGGGACAGGAGGAGAAGGGAATGACAGAAGATGAGATGGCTGGATGGCATCACTGACTCGATGGGCATGTGTTTGGGTAGACTCCTGGAGTTGGTGATGGACAAGGAGACCTCGCGTGCTGCAGTTCATGGGGTCGCAGAGAGTAGAACACGACTGAGTGACTGAACTGAACTGAAATAGTTTTTAAAACCTTTTAAAGGCAAAAGTTGAACAGTATTTTCAGTCACTGCTCAGTCTTGCATCTGGATCAAGGTATTCCAGATGTCTGAGGATACAATCATAAAAGCCAACTATAGACTAACATTTCCAGAGTAATTGATGGGTTGCATAGAAAATGCTAGGTTTGCGCTTACTCCATTTGTGCTGATCTGGTGAATCCAGTAACACTTGCCTGAACTTGTTTTCTTTTTTTATAATGGTAATAGGATGTCACAGATGTAACTGGCTTTGTGATCTTTGCCAAATTAACAATGTGAAACAAACATCGCCAAATAATACAATACAACAGAGAGTCAAAGATTCCTGAATGTTATATTAAGATAGGAGGATGCCTCCAAGCTCCTTTACAAATTCTTGTCAGGAAATCTGCAGTACACGGAGAATATTTCAGGGTTATTCCCTTCAGACTGTAAAGTATGTTTATGGAGAAGCAGTGGGCAAGAGACTTGTTTTGTTCACTGCTTTCTAGATTCCATAAACCACTTTTCCTTTATAATAAAAGGAAAATAAAAAATAGTCTGGGGGAATAAGGAGCTGGAAGTAAGAACAAAAGGGAAAAAATAGGGAGTTTTTTTGTATTTTGGAGAAGAATCAAGGGCACCAAAATCTCTGGACCTTTGATCCACCTTACTTCTTATGTCACCTTGCATTATTTAACCCATCAGCTAAATTAATTAAGGAAGCACTAAATTAAAAGGTTCCTTGAATGCTAATCAGTCAACAAGAGTTTCATATTGCCTAAACTAATCTCTAAAGAAACATCAGATTTGATTAATACTTCTTGTCACATTCACACACCTGCGCAGACACACATACACAACTATCACTAAAGTATTTTTTTTATTATTTTAAAGATTAAATCTCATCTCAATCATTGTGTGAAGCATTTTCACAATCCTTTTTAAAAAAATGTACCACATCTTTGTAAAATAGGCATTATTATTTGCTCAATGTTATAGGAAAAAAGAAGTGAGTCTGTAACAGTATGTCTGTTACTTGACCATAGTCTCCAAACTAGTGAATGATAGATTTAATACTTTAACCCACTTCTGTCTGATTCTAGAACCACTACAGTAAGACAAGAGAGTTTAGTCATTAAGAGATACATCTTTGAGTAAGATGGCATAACTCGAACTATGAATGGACGGTTGCATGATTACTATCTACAGAAATTTGCATGTTAGTTTCCTACTTTGCTTCTAGTTTCTCCTTCTGTGATATGAAGATAATATATTTTGTACTTCTTATGAATGTTGTGACAAATAAATGTTTAATGTACTTAAACATTTTTGTACTTGGAACAGTGCCTGAAATATAGAAAATTTCCATTAAGTTAATCATAATGATGGTGATGATGATGATGATGAGAAAAGAGCTCAGTGCCTCTGGTGACAAAACAGCTTTCTCTGCAGTGGGTGAAGCTCCTTGGTAGAAACACATTTCATATAGAGATACTAATATATGTATGATGGGAAGACTTGTCTTAGCCAAAACAAGTCTATTTATTCTATATGTACTTTCTGCGACTATTACTTGTTTGACCACTCTTGACCATTCCTTTGGGAAAAGCATTATGGTGTTCCCTCCAGAAATTAGAAATGTGGCTTATTTGTCTTATCTCTAAGCTCTTGGAAACTTCCTCATGGCTTCCCTAATGGCTTATGGGATAAAGAATCCTCCTGCAATGCAGGAGGCAAAGGGGACTCAGGTTTGATCCCTGGGTTGGGGAGATCCCCTGCAGGAAGAAAAGGCAATCCATGCCAGTATCCTTGCCTGGAAAATCCCACGAACATAAGAGCCTGATGGGCTACAGCCCATGGGGTCACAAAGAGTCAGACATGACTGAGTAATTGAGACCCCCTCCAATGTCTCCTAAGGGAGTTCAAGAAGGAGATATCCAACAGGAGCAGGATAGTTATACCCAGGCTCCCACAGCTCCCTGTAGTGTGGTTTTCAGAGAAAAGATACAGTCTTTCCATCTGAAGACCCCAGATTGATTTTCCCTTGTTCACTCTATATTTATACTTACCCTCAGTATGAATGGGAACTTAGGGGACTCTTGACACAACCCTCTCATTGAAAAGACTGTAAGTCCTTCAAAGTAATTGAAGGAAACTCTGGCTTTAAAAAAAAAATCTAGCTAAAACTCACTATTTTTCAGAAAAAAAATATGAAGTGTCTTTATGTTTCACTGATTATCAATGCAGTGCCAACAAAAATATTTCTTTAAACAAAAGTCTCATTTTTAAGGATTTTCATATTTGGGAAATTACCTCAGTTTTCAGAAAATCTCTTTACATTGTGCTTTATATAACATCAAGGCAGAGACAGGGTTTTGACTTCACAAATAGTGATGATATTAAAAATTTTAAAATAGTAAATGAAGGAAAAAGTACAATCAGTAGTCATGCTCTCAAATTTTACCAAGTACATTAAAGATGTTCTAGCAGGGTCTAAGAAAAATTGGTCAGTGAAGCTCTTAAACTGTGTTAGTTTCTTTTGTGAATTTTATGGTATGACTCTTGAATTTTTTAATATATTGGAAACATGAAATTAAGAAAGTAGGTATAATTGAGGCCCTGTGCTGTGCTTAGTTGCTCAGTCATGCTCAACTCTTTCTGATCCCATGAACTGTAGCCCATCAGGCTCCTCTGTCCATGGGGTTCTCCAGGCAAGAACACCTCAACCCAGGGGTTGAACCCAGGTCTCCTGCACTGCAGGCAGATTCCTTACTGACTGTGCCACCAGGGAAGCCCAAGAATACTGGAATTGGTAGCCTATCCCTTTTCCAGGGGATTGATAGAGGAATTGAACTGGGGAATTGAGACCCTAGATGATCAGAATTGGAAGAAGCTATGAGTAGGCAGGGGCATCTTCGCTGTATGGAATAGGCTTAATGGGAGGAAGATGGGCTTTGGGTAAGTAGCATAAGTACAATGTGCATTGAGATTATGTCATTTCAAAATCTTACTGAATTTGGATCACTTAAGTTCAGCCAAATTTTACCATAATCAAATACAACCCATCAGAACTAACCATTACTCTGAATGCAAGTCAAGCTCTTCAGTTAGAGCTAACATAGGTTTCCCATTACTTTCTTACTTTTTACCTCTTGCTCTTGCTTTAATGCTCCTCCAACCCTTTACATGCACACACACACACACACCCACATGCATTCATACAAAGTTGTGCATTCCAAAACTAATATATAACTGTAGATGATACGACATTTTAAAAGCAAGCTAGATAGCTTAGAATAATTAAAAGAGTGAAATGCCAGGGATCAGAGGAAGGATCTAATAATTATATCATACCAAAGAGATGAAACCTCTCTCAGAAGTAGATATCATCATAAAGTACTGCACTTGTTTCAGGTTATTTAAGAAGACAAATGCCAAGTGATTTTAAAAGAACCAGTTTTGAATTAGCTTGGATAGGAGGACTGATGATGCATTCAAATTATCAAAAGATAATTTAGTGCTCTGCATTTGTCATTAACTCCAACTGAGATGTACAGCATAGACACAGAGAATAAAATCCCCATTTTATAGGTAAAGAAATCAAGCAAAACTAATCAAACAACATGATGATACTCTTCATTAAAAAAAACGTGATGTATTAAGTTGTCTCTCATTCTTTATAGCATTGAAGTTCTTGCTTCATTACAAAGTGATGGCTATTAAAATATTTGTGAGCATATCTCAAATAATAGAACACACTTTGTAATTGAAATTTGAATTTTATTCAAGTTAGTAGTTTCTCCTAATTCCATTTTCCATTCTTAACATACACACTATGGGCAACACCCTGATCAAAAGAAAGAGCATAATTCTGTGCACATTCACCGTCTATTATTGGAAAATAAAAAAGTCCAACTGTTGGCTCAGAATTTTTATCTCTATACCTGTAGTCAATTGGAATGCAAGCATCTATCCCCATCATTATGCCCCATGTTGGGTCAGGGTGTAATAATGCTCTTTTATCAACTTCTCTGTAGAATAATGAAAAGATCTGGAAAGACTAGCAGAACCAGGGCCTATTGTTTAGGCTCAAACTTTTGGGCTTCTCTTAAAGAATCTGTCTGCAATGCAGGAACCTGTGTTTGATCCCTTGGTCTGGATATCCCCTGGAGAAGGGAATGGCAGCCCATTCCAATATTCTTGCCTGGAGAATTCTATGGACAAAAGAGCTTGGTGGGCTACTGTCCATGGGACCACAAAAGAGTTGGACACAGCTGAGCAACTAACCCTTTAAGGCTGTGTATTGGGCTTCTCTTGGTGGTTAAGTGGGTTAAGAATCTGCCTGCAATGCAAGAGACTGAGTGTTTGATCCGAGAGTCAGGAAGATACCCTGAAAGAGGGCATGGCAATCCACTCCTGTACTATTGCCTGGAAAATCCCATGGACAGAGGAGACTGATGGACTATAGTCCATAGGGTCCAAGAGTTAGATGCACCTGAAACAACTAATTATGTATGCAAAGCTGTTTATTGGGGAGTAGGATAGTGCAAAGGGAGACAGAGGGGAGACTTCTAAGTAATAGGAAGCATTTCCATGTCAGACTACTTATTAAGATTTTTTTTCATTAGCAGATTAGAGCTATGAATATCTATAAACCCTACTCATTACAGCCCATCCAGATGAGGGAGGTTGAACATAGGCAAAGAGTACGCAGGAAGTGCTTAGAGAGTACAAACTGAACTTCACAGGGATAGCCAGAGTTTCTTAAAAACAAGCAAGAAAAATAATACTAAAACAAGTAAAATGCAATTGATAATGTCTCTACAAGGCAGAAAGGTTTTATATTGTAAAGGCTAAACTTTAAATCTTAGGTTGACTCCCAATAGCTAATAAACCAACCATAATATTTAAAATTACAAAAATAAACAATACTACCAAGCCTGGTATAGGGCTAATATTAACAGGGGAATCAGAAACTTTTACTAAATCATAGCATCTAACATCTGCATCTGTATGCAGGTCAAGAAGCAACAGTTAGAACCGGAGATGGAATAACAGACTGGTTCCAAATAGGGAAAGGAGTACATCAAGGTGTATACTGTCACCCTGCTTATTTAACTTATATGCAGAGTACATTATGAGAAATGGTGAGCTGGGTAAAGCACAAGCTGGGATCAAGATTGCTGGGAAAAATACCAATAACCTCAGCTATGAAGATGACACCATCCTTATGGCAGAAAGTGAAGAAGAACAAAAGGGCCTCTTGATGAAAGTGAAAGAGGAGAGTAAAAAAGTTGGCTTAACACTCAACAGTCAGAAAACTAAGATCATGAAAGCTGGTCCCATCACTTCATGGCAAATAGATGGGGAAACAGTGAGAGATTTTACTTTTTTGGGCTCCAAAATCACTGTAGATGGTGACTGTACCCATGAAATTAAAAGACACTTGCTCCTTGGAAGGAAAGCTATGACCAACCTAGACAGCATATGAAGAAGCAGAGACATTACTTTGCTGACAAAGGTCCGTTGAGTAAAAGCTATGGTTTTTCCAGTAGTCATGTATGGATGTGAGAGTCGGACTAAAAAGAAAGCTGAGCACTGAAGAATTGATGCTTTTGAACTGTGGTATTGGAAAAGACTCTTGATAGTCCCTTAAACTGGAAGGAAATCCAACCAGTCCATCCTAAAGAAAACCAGTCCTGAATATTCATTGAAAGGACTGATGTTGAAGCTGAAGATCCAATACTTTGGCCACCTGATGCAAAGAACAGACTCATCGGAAAAGACCCTGATGCTGGGAAAGATTGAAGGCAGGAGGAGAAGGGGGCAACAGAGGATGAGATGGACAACTGACACTATAGACATGAGTTTGAGTAAGCTCCTGGAGTTGGTGATGACAGGGAAGCCTGATGTGCTGTAGTCCATGGGATCGCAAAGAGTCGGACATGGCTGAGCGATTGAACTGACTGAACTGAGCATCTAACAAAATTAAGTATTTAGCATATGCCTAATAAGTTGCAGGGAGCATGGTGGGCTACAGTCCACAGGGTCACACAGAGTCAGACAAAACTGAAGCAACTTAGCACAGCATGGCACATGACACAATAAGTCACAGAGGTAAGATTCAAATGCATGTCTGTATAAATGCAAAGTTAAAACTCTTGTCATCGTTTGAATCTGTTCTTCAACAAGAAGGAAATATTGAAGTAAGGGGCCATGAGAACCAAAATTGAGTCACTCTAGTGTGTCTAAGTGGGGAAGTAAGGATTCTAGAGGAATCTATCACTCAGATTAAAGACAGTCACTCTAGAAAATGGACTGTCAGTCCACAAAGGATGGGGTCAATATCTGGGAGTGAAAAATCTGGGACAAGAAATTATAAACGAGGGTCATAGAACCTGAGTCTAAAGGCAGATTTCTTTGTCATCCAAGGAACATATTTTACTGAATGCTTTTTGAATAAATCCAAGACAGCCAAGAGGTGACACAAAGATGTACAGATACATGGATATAGATAAACAGAAATAAGACATGCATTGCTTTAATTTAGAGATTAGACAGTAGATATTGATGGGGCTTCCCCAATGACTTGGAAGTAAAGAATCCACCTTCAGTGCAGGAGACACTTGACATGCATGTTCGATTTCTGGGTCAGGAAGATCCCCTGGAGAAGAAAATGGCAACTCACTCCAGTATTCTTGCCTGAAAAATTCTAGGGACAGAGGGGCCTAGTGGACTACAGTAGTGGGATCACAAAGAGTCAGACATGACTGAGCACCTAAGCATGAGCACAGGTGGATGTTAAAAGTGAAAGACAGGAATGAAGAAGTATCATAAGAAAGAAAGGTTGATGTGTAACAAAGTGAAATGGATCTTGGAGTCAAGTAGCCTGGGTTCATATCCCGCATGTGATACTACCTGTATAAACTTAGGTTTCTGTAAAACAAGAACCATGATATTTACCTGCTGTGGTTGTTGTAAAGATTAGAAGTAACATATAGAAAATGTCTATCAGTGCTTTGCATGAAGTATATGCAAAATAAATGGCAGTGGCAGTTTCTTTTTTATACTACTGTTAAACTCATATGAGTTTGAATGTCTTTGACAAGAGAGAAAGAGCAAAGTGATAGATTTTGATGGCTAGATAAACTTTTCTATGCAAGGAGAAAATATAGGATAGGGAAAAAGAGGAAAAGTGTATCAAAATAGGCAGGTTCCATTTCAAGTACTCAAGAAATCAGTGATTTAAACAGGAAGCTCTTACCCATTCATGTTGAAAAAGAGGCTAAATTTGGAAGGTGACATTTGAAACATTGGACCTGCTCACTTCACCGCTGCTGTTTTACAATCTGAAATTTGGACGACAGAGAAAAAAAGAAGTGAACCGTAGTTCCATGTTTCTAACTAGTAAACAACTCCTTAGAGGTCATAACTCCAATTTGGGAAGACTGAAATATAATTCATAGATCTTGTATTCTTTTCTAATAATAAAGAATGACTGGACTGGCAAGTTTTTAGTCAAAAGAAATAATAAATACATACACAAGTAAAAATTAAGAAAATAAATTATCTAAAGCAAGTTCTACCATTTCTTCAAAAAGATCATTTCTTTTTTTAAAGCCCAAGTTTCAGCCACATGAAGCTAGTGGGTACATTGACCCTTTTGGCCAGTGGGGAATCATGAACTCCGGGATGGCAGGTCCTTGATTCATCAATCTTCTATTTGTACCTCATTCAGCACTAAGCACAGCAACTGGGCAATTATTGAACATATAGGTATTGAAAAAGAAAAAGATAAAGCACAAAAATTAGGTAATATGCTAGACACTGCCTATATGAGAACTTTAAAAAGTGAAGTCAAATACAGATAAAAAAATAGAAGTTTTGTAAGATAAAAAAGATTAACAAATTATACATCTGTTTGTTCTAAGAGCACTTATAAAAGACAATAATAAGGCATATGACAGAATATAATGGAGATTTTAACATTATGCACTCAAATAAGTAGAACATAAACTTTGCATAACTTCCCTAATAACATGTAGTTTATATGTATATATATATATATATTTGCTAATATCTCCTTGATAATATGTGTGTGTGTGGCACGTGTGTGTGTGTGTGTGTGTGTGTGTGTGTGTGTGTGTGCATGTGGGTATGTTTGTGTGTAGATACTTCAAGAGTTCAACTCAGAAATCTCATGCTCTATTTAAATAAATGTGTGAAAGAATGTTATAATAGAAAGTGGAACGTATTCTCTACCTTGAAATAGATTTGTCTAATCTTGAATAATTGCCTAATAAACAGTATTATTTGAGCACTTCAGTATGGATGAGTGATAAAGAAATCAAAATATATATATTATTATATATATATATATATCCCCTGGAGTAGGAAATGGCAACCCACTTCTGTGTTCTTGCCTGGGAAATCCTATGGACAGAAATGAAGGGAAGTGAAGTGAAAGTCATTTAGTCATGTCCAGCTCTTTGCAACCCCATGGGCTATCAATACAATCTATGGAATTCTCCAGGCCAGAATACTGGAGAGGGTAGCCATTCCTTTCTCCAGGGGATCTTCCCAACCCAGGGATCGAACCCAAGTCTCCCATATTACAGGTGAATCTTTACCAGCTGAACCACCAACGAAGCCCCATGGACAGAAGAGACTGGCTATAGTCCATGGGGTTGCAAAGATTTGGACATGACTGAGCGACTATCATTTTCACATCTCCTTTCATATAAAACAAAAATGGTGGAGAGTAGCAGCAGTCTGTGAGAGATCAGATAAAGCAAATTATTTTGCTTAAACAGAAGAAATCTAGAATTAATTATAATTATTTTAAGCCTATGATTAATTCCAGAGAAAGCAGGAGAGAAGAACAAGATTTTATGTTTTTAATTAGGTGAAGAATCGAGTGAAATTAATTATGACCAGAAACACCTATTTTATATATTGAAAAATAAAATAACAGCTACTTGCCAGAGAGATTAGGCAGTAAAATAGCAAAAGATAAGGCATCTGGCAGGCAACCTGTAGACAAATTGCTTGAATCAGTAATACCATGCATCATAGGATCTCTATTTCACTGTTTATAAATATATCAAAACATGGATTGCCTTAGCTTACATCTAAGCTAAATCTAATTTGAATAGCAGAGATAGAGGACAGGGTTATTATCAATGCAGACCTAGTAAAAATAGTAACAAACTACATCTACAGAATTTACTAAACTTTTAAAATTATTTAATTGCATGTACTCTTTATTTGGATTAGTATCACTGAGTGAATGTATTTTTGAAAAATGTGTTTAATTTTCCTTTCTCATTATGGATGCTCAAGGAGAAATATTTCTATAAACCATAATGTATACCACCTCAATCTACCCCCCAATAATTAACCAGAATTCATTCAACCTAACTAGTGGAAATGGAGAAGGAAAAGAAAATTTTATCTGTAAATTATGATAAAAATAATGATAATATCTACAGTAGTTACATTAGACATTGATTTAATACAACCTTAATTTACTGATGCAAATTCAATCTCTGTCTTGGTGCATTTTAAGTTTTATTCTACATCAATAATAATCTGAATTTACAGAATGACATTAGTGTTTTAAGATACGTGCTCTCTTCTCAAAATAGTCAATAGGCTCCCTATCTTACTTTTGATCTTAAAAAATTTGAATTTCAAACTCTAGTTGTTAATTTAGGGAGTTGAATAAACGCAGAAAGAGCAAAAATAGAATGAAATTGAAAACAGGATAAATCAGTTCCGACACTGAGATTAATGGTTTACTTACTTAGCTAAAGCATAAAGACTGTTTTACAAAATTATAGGTAGAGATGCTTTTCTTCTGACTATATAGGAGAGTGTGTCTGTGCATGCTAAGTCGCTTCAGTCATGTCCGACTCTTTGCAACCCTATGGACTGTAGCCCATCAGGCTCCTCTGTCCATGGGATTCTCTGGGCAAGAATACTGGAGTGCCCTTCTCCAGGGAATCTTCCAGACCCTGGGATTGAACCCATGTCTGCTGCTGCTCCTGCACTGCAGGGTGGATTCTTTCCCACTGAGCCAACGGGGAATCCCATATAGAAGAGTACAATATATTAATCTCTTTAAGAGATTAATCTACTGTAAGATTTAAGTAGAGCTAAAATTTACTAGAAATTTTACTAAAATTTTCTAAAATTTACTAAAATTTAAGTAGAGCTAAAATCTACATTAACATTTAAGGAGAGCTAAAATTTACATTTTTCCAAATATAGCATTTTGATCTTTTATTAAGTCAAAGATCATAATAAAAAATTCCATTTGATAGCATCATCTTCCACTTTCCCTTTAAATAGGTATCATTTAATAGATTGAAGTATATAAATGTGATGCAATAATGCAGAAATAAAGCTTCTATTTATTCTTAGCATTGTATGGAGGTTAAGAATTTTAAAAGGCAAGCACTTGTGTGTTTGAATTCTAATTTTCTCATTTAATATATTTTTGACTTTGAAAAGTTATTTTTATAATTCCTGAGCCTTAGTTTGTTATAGTTAAGATGAAGTTAATAAAAATAAGATTATTGTGAAGAGGAGATAAGCTCTGTCTGCATTGTTTTCCATTGACTATGGCACGTGGTTAAGAAGAAGTCTCTAAGTTGTTATTCCTAATTCTCTCTCTTCTTTTGTTCTGTCTACTTCTGCTCCTTGCTCATCTTCTTTGTATTATTATCACCACTTGTCTTAGTATCCAATCAGTCAAATAAAAACTCAGCCATTCCTGTGTTTGATACACCTGGGTAGATCAAATAGCTGAATGTGACAGAGATGCTGTATTGATTCCAGAGCAGAGCAGCTAGTGGTCTTATTTACTTTAGAGCAGAATGTAGAAAATGCTTCAGAAAGGTGACTAAATTGATGAAATCACTATAATTTTTTTGTTTAACTTATTATCAATATCATAACAAAATTATATATGGTAATGAAGATTCTAATCATTATGGATTTTTTGTGGTTTCTAATTCAAGGTTTTATAATAACAAGCAAGTGTTCATATTATTTTTAAAATTTGACTTCATACATGGATATTATATATTGATGTTCACAAATAAATATAAAGTATATGAAAACTTAGGGCCCTTTGGGAAAATATAATTAATTAAGGTATTCCTTCCCTGGCGGCTCAATGGTAAAGGATCTGCCTGCAATGCAGTAGACCTGGATTCAACCCCTGAGTTGGGAAATCCTCTGGAGAAGGGAATGGCAACTCACTCCAATATGAATCCCATGGACAGAGGAGCCTAAAGGGCTATACAATCCATAGGGTCACAAAGAGTTGGACACATCTAAGTGACTAAGCACAATCAATTTAAGTATATGGACCATGGTGATAGAGGTCATTCTGAACAGATAATTCATTTGTTCCTTTCATTGTTAATTTAGGACATACTCCTGAAGACAAAGCATTGACTAATGAAAATCATTCAACTTTGAATTTAATTCTGGATCTGATACTAAATTATACTTTAAGCTTTCAGGTGGCATTTAATTTCCAGGACTTATATACTTCCTCTGTGAAATCCTTCAAACACCACTATTAATTCTAAGGTAGTTTCAATGATTTTAACCTGGAAAATGAGATTGTTGGAGAAGTAATAACCACGAAATGAAGAACTATAATCACAGTTCTTTTTTGATTGTAAGAGGTCTGATTCTCAAGCTTAGCCAATGCA
This sequence comes from Antilocapra americana, assembly GCA_007570785.1. Lineage (NCBI taxonomy): Eukaryota > Metazoa > Chordata > Mammalia > Artiodactyla > Antilocapridae > Antilocapra > Antilocapra americana. The sequence goes on from ML661325.1 coordinate 4,659,622, forward strand.
TCAGCAAATATTTATATCTATTTCCACATCTATATCTATAATGGTTATTGCAATAATGTAGACAAGATGGTTTTGACTGGTGTAACAGCTTTGGAGACAAAGATGAGTGGTGAGATTCTGGATAATTTTGAATTTATAGCAAGGAAAATTTATGTAAAGGATAGCAGGTAGAGAGTAACCAAAGACAATTCTTTCAAGGTTTGTTTTATTTATCCATTTATTTACTTTTTCAGTGAGGAATGATTTTTTATGTACCACATTGGCAAAGATGAAAAACAGACTGCTGTTGCACAGCATTGGCAGTGTTTAGAAGGAAATGGGCTTTCATACACTGTTGGGGGGGTGTGCAAACTGTACAACTTCTTTGGAAGGAAATTCAGAAATATGTCAAAATTTTAAGGATACTCCCCTGTGCCCTAGAAATTTATGTCTAAGAATTTATATTAGAGATGCATTTGAGCATTTAAACAAAGGTGAATTTATATACCACTGGAGCATGTTTTTTATTGCAAAAGATCAGAGATGATCTCAATATCCATTAACAGAGGTAACATGTACACAAAGGGATAATTATCAGCCATTTATTAAAATTAGGGAGATCTGGTTGTACTGTGGCTTAGAACATCTTCAAGATATATTGCTGTACGACCATGCAAAGTAAAAAATAGATGTGTGCTCCTTGATTTCAACCTATATTCCAAGGTTTGGTTTTGTTGCTCTTGTTTTCTGAGTAACTTGTACATCACACATAAAGAAAACTGTGGGGAAAATAGTTAATGGTAAATTTTGGTGAAATCTAGTAATGTGTTACAGTGTTTATGGAATAAAGATGATCATAAGGAGAATAGCCCAACCAGTGAGGTATTTTAGGACTCTTAGTCCTAAGGATATAGGTAGAGTGATTCTGCCCCGGGGGAGCTTAGTTCCTTCTACCTCTCCTTGATAAGTCTTTCTTGGTCTAATAACTTGTAGAGGTTGTAACAGCACATGCACCTTCCTAGTTATGGCACAGCGTGGTTTTTACCAAATAGTTTTACTTCAGCCTTGATGTTTTACATCAGTACTTAACGATCACCACCTTTTGTGTATTTCTCTATCGCCTATTATTTAAGGGTATACATTTATAATTTTTGTCATTGTTATGTAGTGCTAAGTTGCTTCAGTCATGTCTGACTCTGTGTGACCCCCGTGGCCTGTGGCCCACCAGGCTCCTCTGTCCATGGGATTCTCCGGGCAAGAATATTGGAGTGGTTGCCATGCCCTTCTCCAGGGGATCTTCCCAACCCAGGGATCAAACCCACATCTCTTACACTCCTGCATTTGCAGGTGGGTTCTTTCCCACTAGCACCTCCTGGGGTCAATATCTCATTTTTAGGTAAACATTTCTGAATTAGGTAGTGTACATTCTCAAACTGCCTTCCCCAACCCTGAAAAAAAAAATGATGGTTGAGTAAGCACTTCTTTAGATAACCATTCAGCAGTGACTGGTCCCATGCCATAGGAATGTTCTGCCATCTTCTTCATCCAGTGATGCCAAACTTTCCTCTAGTTAGCACCATTTTCCTGCCACTATAAAGAGACTGAAGTACAGAATAACAGTTTAGACTATAAAAGTGATTTATAACTAACTTTTTCTACCAAAATTGTAAGCTGGGCTCATTAGTTCTATGGAATTGGAACTAAGAGCTCCTTAGAGAGAATTGGCCAGTTATCAGCTAAGGTGAAAAAAGAATACCACAACATAATGTGGAGCCTAAGACAAACATATTAATAGCAGAAGAATCTAGTTGGCAATGGGATGGTGAGAAGGAGTAACATGTGGTGATAGCAGAGTCATGTAATTAACTAACCATGAAAACAAAGATCCATTAATTCTTGTTAGTGAGATCTTGAGGTGCTGCCAAATTTGAACAGCCACCTAAACAGACTTAACGTCTGTTCTTAAATTTTTATAAAAATACATTAAAAACTTTCCAGCAACTATTTACACTCCTTATTTCCTTGACTGGGATAAAGAACATTTCTATGCTTTAAAATGTGCTTAATATTAAAAGAAAAGCCAACAACTTTTAAATTCAAATGGCATTTAATTCAGAAGTAGCTGCCTGAGAACTATTATATCCACAGTGTTGGGCAAATGAACTTTCAAAGTGAATTTGAACTAGGGAGATACTGTCATTGACCAAAAACACTTTTGTTACACTCATTTCCCCATTAGAGCAATTTGTTTGATTTTTAAAAAATTATCACAAGAAGTACTTAATGCCACTCAATAACTGAGTGAAGAACTGTAGACTCTCCTCCCAATATACACCTTCGTCAACATTTGTACAGTTCAGTTTAGTTTAGTCGCTCAACCACGTCCGACTCTTGCTTCCCTGTCTATCATCAACTCCCAGAGTCCACCCAGACTCATGTCCATTGAGTCGGTGATGCCATCCAACCATCTCATCCTCTGTCATCCCCTTCTCCTGCCCTCTATCTTTCCCCACATCAAGGTCTTTTCCAATAAGTCAGCTCTTCACATCAGATGGCTAAAGTACTGGAGTTACAGCTTCAACATCAGTCCTTCCAATGAATATCCAGGACTGATCTCCTTTAGGATGGACTAGTTGGATTTCCTTGCAGTTCAAGGGACTCTCATAGAGTCCTCTCTAAAACCACAGTTCAAAAACATCAATTCTTCAGCATTCAGCCTTTTTCACTGTCCAACTCTCACATCCATAACTGACTAGTGGAAAAACCATAGTCTTGACTAGACGGACCTTTGTTGGCAAAGTAATGCCTCTGCTTTTTAATATATTGTCTAGGTTGGTCATAACTTTCCTTCCAAGAAGTAAGCGTCTTTTAATTTCATGGCTGCAATCATCATCTGCAGTGATTTTGGAGACCCCCAAAATAAAGTCTGACACTGTTTCCACTGTTTCCTCATCTATTTGCCATGAAGTGATGGGACTGGATTTCTGAATGTTGAACTTTAAGCTAACTTTGTACAAGATGTTTTTTGTTACCAGAACTCTTTGTTATGCTATGATTTTTTCTTAATGTAAGTCATAAATTATTGATAGTTATGTTCATACTGACAGATTGCTTATTCATTGACACCAGTTATTTCCCCTTAATCTTGTCATATGGCTGCTGTTCACTGTAAGGTGTCATTAATTAACAACTAGCTATAATTAAGAGCATAATGAAAATATATTACGTTGTCAAAATTGTGACTGTTTTGGTGTATACAAGGGTGATAGAACTGTTTCAATAGGGATTAATATTCAAATATTTATGTCCTCAGTGCATTTAAAAGGATCAGCATTTTGGAAATACTGGTTTAGAATTACCTTAGGTATTAATCTCACCAAAAATAATAAAAATCCAAACAACTTTTTATGAAATAGTTCTCAGAAGTAGACACTTGTTTTTTATGTGGCATGAAGAGCAGAAGAATTTAATGTGAATTTATTCTTAATAAGAATCAAAGCTTAAAGATAATCTCTGATCTTTAGCCTAATTATATCTCCATTAGGTCAAGTTGAGCCATAAAAATTACCAATATTGGACTTCACTGAAAACACACTGCATGTGCATGCGAGCATCCTCAGCTGCTTCAGTCCTGTCTGACTCTTTGCAACTCTATGGACTGTAGCCCACCAGGCTCCTCTGTCTATGGAATTCTCCAGGCAAAAATAAATAATACTGAAAGAAAACTGCTACTGCTTTTCCTTTACATTTTTTAAAATTGGTCTTTCTCTATATTTTGTAATCTATCATCTCATACCATCTTAATATTTTTAGCATTTTGCCACATATTTACTAAATACTGGAGGGGGGTGGTTTACAACATACTCTGCATAAAATATACACTTTTTTACTTTTCTGTGAACAAAAGACATAGGGATCAGATACATATTCCAGAGACAACACTATGAGGTCTAACTGGGAAACCTTATTATAATTACTTGATCAGGGATGAAGTTAAGGGTCCCTCTTTAAAGAGAACATAATTACAAAGTCAGTAGTTCCCCCCATCCCCGGGTCTCATACCCTCTCATACACTCTATCTAATGACTACCAATAGCATATATATTATTGAATAATTTGAGTTTATTACTCATTGCAACAAATGAATTTAAAAAAAGACAGTATGATACTGTGATTTATAATAAGAAACAGTTTCTTGGTTTTTCTCCTGCTCCTGGTACATAGCTTCTAAACCTTTTAGAATTTAATAAGTGATAAGTGTGATAAAGGTGTCTTAGTATTCATAAACCTTTCCAACCAGACCTGAGTTTATGTTAATGAGGTGACTTTCGGGACAGTTCCAAAGGATGGGGGCTGGCTGCCAAAAGGACCAACTACATGACTGTAGGATTGGAGCATTCAGTCCCACTCCCTTGACCTCTGGGGAAGAGCGGAATTAGAGATTGAATCTACCATCTATCACCGATGATTGAATCAAACATGCCTACGTAGTGAAGTCTCCATAAATACTCAAAAGGATGGAGTTTGGAGAGCTTCCAGATTGGTGAGTATCTCAATCTGGAGAGGGCATGGAAACTCTGTACTCTTTTCCTATCCCTTAACAAGGCAAGAAGTTCCAGTGATTTTCTTTAGTAAAGCTTCCAAACCCGCATGACGGTCTTCTTTACAGGAGAATTTATTTTCTATTCACACCCTGTAACATATGGCATTTTATCCACTGATGGTCTACTATGTTTTTCTTCATAGTCCATCAATTCTGATGCTTTGTTGTCTGATGCCCATCTCCAGTTTGGGTGGGGCAGACTTCCTCTACTAGATGTTTTGCAGTATACCTTCATACCAATACTTTCTTAATTCTCTTTCACTGTAGTTATTCACAGGAGTGTTAATTGCTCAAAAACTTCTGAAAGGAGTCAGAGGCTTGAACTGGTTTCTAAGAAGCCAATTCTGTTCTCCCACTTTCATTAGGAACACTTCCAAAGGCATTGCTCATTTTCAACTGTCCATAAATTCCAGGCTGCTCACATGACATGTTGGACATTTTTGACTAAGCTTATTTATTACCTGGTATGCTTGTTCGCTTGACCCCAAATAAATCTTTGGATTGGAGGATGTCAAGGAAAAGCTAGAGCTGGATAGTAACTAAAGTGGTAATAGAGATTTTGTTCAGGACTATTGCAATAGAGAAAAAGAGACTTCAGTCCAGACCTGAACTCAAATCTGAATACAACATGGGCAAGTTAGAGTTTATAGTCAAGAAGCAAGGTGGTGATTTCATGCTTGAATGCAAAGTCACTTCAGTCATGTCTGACTCTGTGCAACCCTGAGGACTGCAGCCTGCCAGGCTCCGCTCTCCATGTGATTTTCCAGGCAACATTACTGGAGCGGGATGACATGCTCTCCTCAGAAAATTGATAGAAGGAAATATCTAAGCCAAGGGGTACTCTGGCTAAATCAGCCTAACAGAATTCTTGTTAAAAATTGCCTAGGTTATGGGACATCACCTTGCAGGGGCAGGGGAAGGGGAACATGATGGGAGATGATGAACCTGTTCAAATATTCGGGATGATTAGATATCAAGGGTCAGAGGGTTCCTTTTAACAGATTTAGCAGGCTTCTTGCTAAAACTGGATTTTATGAGGAAGTGCATAGAAGAGCCTAGGAAAAGCTTCAGGGCCTGCTAAAGTTTGGCCAAGCAAAGAATCTGTCAAGGGAGTTGATTGTTCTGACTACAGAGGAGAGGAAAGTCAGAAGTCTCCTGAATGCAAATCAGCTTTTCAAAATTACATACTCTTTTCATCCTGCCACCCCTCCCCCAGTGTGCAAAATGCCTGATATCATATCTTAACTTCACAGGCACATGCTTCATTTTATATACCCTGGCAACACTTATATAATTCAGAAACTGATATCCTTGCTTATTTTGTAGAGATTGGTAAATTACAAGGGATTCCTTTAGGACAATGTTAATAATTATATTGATATTCTGCAAGAAATATCTAGTTTTTCAAAGCATATTTTCATACATCATATTTTTTTCTTCATATTAACCTCGCAAATAGGCATAAGAAAGGGTTGGATAGATTAGTTGACTGTTTAAAGCCTTAAGGCACATGAGCAGTGGGGCAAGTCCTGGAAAGAGTCACATGATATCAGTTTTTTGCACCTCACTCTGCTCCTTCCCCAGTTCTTCAATAGGATGTTTGTTGGTTTTGAACTAAAATAAATGCCTCTTCATTTATCTGAGAGTAATTTGTTGTTGTTCAGTCACTCAGTTGTGTCTGACTCTTTGAGACCATGGACTGTAGCATGCCAGGCTTCTCTGTCCATCACTATTTCCTGGAGTTTACTCAAACTCATGCCCATCCAATCACCTGATCCTCTGTCACCCCCTTTCCTGCCCTCAGTCTTTCCCAGCATCAGGATCTTTCCAATGAGTCTGCTGTTTGCATCAAGTGGCCAAAGTATTAGAGCTTTTGCTTCAGCATCAGTCTTTCCAATGAATACTCAGAACTGATTTCCTTTAGGATTGACTGGTTTGATCTCCTTGCTGTCCAAGGAACTCTCAAGAGTCTTCTCTAGCACCACAATTTGAAAGCTTCAATTCTTTGGTGTTCAGCCTTCCTCATGGGGCAACTCTCACATACGTATTTGACTACTGGGAAAAGCATAGTTTTGACTAACTGGACTTTTGTCAGCAAAGTGAGGTATTTGCTTTTTAATACTCGGTCTTGGTCCGTCATAGCTTTTCTTCTAAGGAGGAAGAACGCATCTTTTAATTTCATGGGTTCAGTCACTGTCTGCAGTGATTTTGGAGCCCAAGTAAATAAAATCTGCCACTGTTTTCACTTTTTCCCCATCTATTTGCCATGAAGTGATGGGACTGGTTATCATGATCTTAGCTTTTTGAACATTAAATTTTAAGCCATCTTTTTCACTCTCCTCTTTTACCTTCATAAAGTGGCTTTTAGTTCCTCTTCACTTTTGGCAACTAGGGTGGTGTCATCTACATATCTGAGGTTGAAGTTTCTCCTATCAGTCTTGATTACAGCTTGTGATTCATCTAGCTCAGACTTTTGCATGATATACTCTGCATGTAAGTTAAATAAGCAGGGTAACAATATACTGCCAATGTCCAAAAAAGTTTAAACATAGTTCAGAGATATCATGTTCCAGTTGCAGTTCACCTCTCTCAGTGAGTAGAATCTCAAACTAAATTAAGATGCCTGTGTTATACATTCATGGCCTAAAAAAAATGAGGATTTTGATGAAGTTTTTGTTGAAATGTCAGTTATGCTACTTTATTTAAGTATCAATATCACCTGTTCATTGTGTACAGAGTGTAAAGTCACTTCATCTTCTAGAACCTGGATTTTCTGCAAGATAGGAATCAATTTTAACAAGAGTACAGGTAGTATCATATATAAAGTTCCCAAAGGATGCCTAATAATAAGGGGGCCCTCAAAAATTCTATTTTTCTGCTCTCACCTCAGAGATATGTAAGATAACATAAAAATTACTTTAAAATGCCATAAGTAAAACACTCTCTTAGATGCAAAGAACTCCAGTTGAAGGGTATCAGGCATTTCATTCTAAGCACTGAATCCTCCAGCATTTCATAATATGCCAATGTTTCCTCTTGATATTCTCTACATTGCATACAACTCCAACAATGTACCACCTTACTTAGCAGTCATTTTTTCATGATAAGCCTTGAAATGTGCAATATTTCAACTTCTACTTTACTTTCCAATTTTTTGGAAAAATTATTAAAATACCCTCTTAAATCCCTGTATCTAAAGTGATTGTAATTACTAGACCTGAAATGTTCTTTAATTGAAGGATAATTGCTTTACAGAATTTTGTTGTTTTCTGTCAAACCTCAACATGCATCAGCTATAGGTATACATATATCCCTTCCCCTTTGAAATTCTCTCCCATCTCCCTCCCCACCCCACCCCTCTAGATTGATATAGAGCCCCTGTTTGAGTTTCCTGAGACATACAGCAAATTCCCGTTGCTATCTATTTTGTATATGGTAAAAGTTTCCATATTACTCTTTCCAACAGCTCAACTTCTCCTCCCCTCTCCGCATGTCCATAAGCCTCTTCTCTATGTCTGTTTCTCCATTGCTCCCCTATATATAAATTCTTCAGTCCCTTTTTTCTAGATTCTGTATATATGCATTAGAATATGACATTTCTCTTTCTCTTTCTGACTTACTTAACTCTGTATAATAGGTTCTACATTCATCCACCTCATTAGAACTAACTCAGAGGTCTTCCTTTTTATGGCTGAGTAATATTTCATTGTGTATATGTACCATAACTTCTTTGTGTATTTGTCTGTCAATGGACATCTAGGTTGCTTCCATGTTCTAGCTAATGTAAACAGTGTTGCAAAGAACAATGGGATACATGTATCTTTTTTAGTTTTGGTTTCCTCAGGGTATATGCCTAGGAGTGGAATTGCTGGGTCATATGGTGGTTTTATTCCTAGTTTTTCAAGGAATCTCCATACCGTCTTCCATAGTGGCTATATCAGCTTACATTCCCACCAACAGTGCAAGAGGTTCCCTTTTATCCACACCCTCTCCAGCATTTATTATTTGTAGACTTTTTGATGATGGCCATTCTGACTGGTATGTGGTGATATCTCACTGTAGTTGTGATTTGCATCTCTCTAACAATGAGCAATGTTGAGCATTTTTTCATGTGTTTGTTAGCCATCTATGTCTTCTTTGGAGAAATGTCTGTTTAGATCTTTTTCCCACTTTTTGATTGGGTTGTTTGTTTTACTGGTATTGACTTGCAACACTGCTCAGCAATTCATCATCATTCTCACTTTATTTCCAAGCACATAATCCAAAATTGTTTCTGTGCCTCTAATTATCTAAAGAATTCTAAAACACCATCTCAGTGCATGGACTATAACTTTCCTCAAGACTCTTTTTTAGTTTATTCAAATGCATGAAGTAGCTGAAATTATGCATAATCACTGTTCAAGCTACCCATATCTATTTACAAAAAGCAGTCTTTGTTTTGCCTTTTGACACAAGCCTCTATAGGTGCGACACAGATCAATACTTTAATTATACCACTGTGAAATTGAAACAGAAGTAAAAAAAGAAGCCAATTTTTCTTTTCTACTGATTACTGCCACTGGTTTTATAGAATAAGATAATGAGTATTCACATAAATTAACTAATCTGCTTTTTTATTTCTTTTTCTATTTTTGTGTTTAATTTGACATACTTCATAAACAATGAGATCATATAGGAGTGACTTAAAATGCTTTTTATTAAATTTATTTTACTTTCTTGCTTGTATCTCAGTATATAAAAATGAGAAGAAAGGGTTAAAAGTGAAGTCACAGCTCTTTTGGATAATGAAAACAAATTTTTGAATGCATTTTTATTTTCATTAGAAGAAGCTTCAGTAATTTTTTTCAAATTTTCAAATTAAGAAGCATCCAAAATATTTTAACATAGTTAATGTTTTTTTCTTTAAAGCAGCTGTTTAATCAGGATAGCCACTGTTTTTAAGGGTTCATGGAAAAAACATTTTTATGCACTGTTAATGATAATTAAGGTTTTCTTGAACCCTTTAGTATTATATTAAAAGTTACATATATATGTATATATATATGTATATACATTTTTTCACACCATATTTTATTGAAATTTATATTAATGAACATATAAAATATGCAGATATAACCTCAGCTGGAAGTCTATTCGACACAGCATTCCTATAATAATGAAATGTAGAAAATTAATTTCAAAATATATCAGATAAAAAATGGAATACTAAGCAATCACTGAAGTTAAGAAAACATTGTATCTTCCTACCACAAGATTTGGTAGCCAATTTGCTTATTTTCCTATATATTCAATCTTTTTTTCAGCTACTATGGAAGAAATATCTAACCTTCTATTTTAGGTTTGCCTTTGTATCCTTGTACAATTGTTCCATTCTCTACCTGCAATTTTTCCAGTGACACATAATGGGTTGTTGACCTGTGAGTCAAACAAAGGATTTTTTGGACTTCAAAGCTCATGTTCTCTTCGCTAAATGCAAATATTCAGAAGCTTACTATAATTGTTAAAAGTTTGTTTCTCTTCAGTATTTCTTCACATTGAAATAGGTAAATATCAAAATTAGTAAATTCATTAAAACAATTTCCTGTTTTCTCTCTGATAGCGTCACTATAAGAGTAATCTCTCCCCTCTTTGACTTATCAGTTTTCGTTATCAATGGCATACGTGTTAAGTCACTTCAGCTGTGTCTGACTCTTTGTGACCCCATGGACTGTAGCCCACTAGACTTCTCTGTCCATGGGATTCTCCAGGCAAGAATACTAGAACAAGTAGCCATGCCCTCCTCCAGAGGACCTTCCCAACCCAGAGAATGAACCCAAGCATCCTGTTGCTCCTGCATTTCATGCAGATTCTTTACCACTGAACCACCAGGGAAATCTCTCCTTATCAATATACAACATAAAAAATTAAAACCAGTCTTAATCCCACTTAATCATTAAACTCCACTTGGATTCTCTGATCCATTTTAAGTGTTCCTCAGTTTCTTTCCTCCCACCTCTATTGAGCTCAACCTAGTTTAGATTTCATCTCCATGGCTCTTTTGAACTAACACTTGTCAAAGTCGACAATGACCTCTAAATAACTAGGTCCACTGTTCATTTCTCTGTTCTAGTCTATTTGACCCATAATCATCATTGTATACATTTGATTATTTTTTACTTCTTGAAATACCATGTTTATTTTAGTATCAGTAAGTAAAAGGGTGTTTCATGGAACAGTCATTGCAGCTTTTTCCTTCTCTCTTTGCCTTTGCATTCTGAAACAGAACTATACAAAACAAACATTAAACCAGCCTAAAAGTAGATCAAAAGTGTAATTTTAGAGTTTTATAAAAACTAAAAAGAACAGGATATTTTAATCTTAATAGTATATTTTATATAAGGCAATATATTAAATGCATAATTAAAATATAAACAAGGTAAAATAATAATGATATTGCTTTACTGAAATGTAATAGCATATAACATTCTCTTTGCTATAGGTTTACAGCATAGAGTTTGAATTTGTATACATTGTGAAATGATCACCATAAGGCTTGTTACTATTCAATATGACACAAAGTTATAAAATTTCTTTCTTTTCTTGTGATGAAAGCTTTTAAAATTTACGTTTTTAGAAACTTTACAATTTGCAAAAAAAATATTATTAACTATGCAGCTTCCCTTGTGGCTCAGCAGTAAACACTATCTGCATGCAGGAGACACAGAAGGTGAAGGCTGGATATCTTGGTTGGGAAATTCCCTGGAGGAAGGCATGGCAAGCCACTCCAGAATTCTTGCCTGGAGAATCCCTCTAAACAGAGGAGCCTGGTGGGCTATAGTCAATAGCTTCATATAGAATTAGACAGGACTGAAGCAACTCAGCACTCAGACACACAGTATTAAATATAGTCACTATGCTGACTTCCTCCTGAGAAATTTTTATACAGTTCAAGAAGCAACAGTTAGAACCAGACATGGAACAACAGACTGGTTCCAAATTGGGGAAAGAGTACATCAAGGCTGTATATTGTCACTCTGCTTAAATTAACTTACATGCAGAGTACATCATGAGAAATGCCAGGCTGGATGAAGCACAAGCTGGAATCAAGATTGCTGGGAGAAATAGCAATAGCCTCAAATATGCAGATGATACCTCTCTTATGGCAGAAGGTGAAGAATAAATAAAGGGCCTCTTGAAGAAAGTAAAAGAATAGAGTGAAAAAGTTGGCTTAAAGCTCAACATTCAGAAAACTTAGATCATGGAATCTGGTCCCATAATTTCATGTCAAATAGATGGGGAAATAATAGAAACAGTAACAGATTTTAATTTTTGGTTCCCAAAATCACTGCAGGTGGCGACAGCAGCCATGAAATTAAAAGATGCTTAATCTTTGGAAGAAAAGTTATGATCTATCTTGACAACATATTAAAAAGCAGAGACATTACTTTGCCAACAAAGGTCTGTCTAGTCAAAGCTATGGTTTTTCCAGTAGTCATGTATGGATGTGAGAGTTGGACCAAAAAGAAAGCTGAGCACCAAAGAATGATGAATTTGAACTGTGGTGTTGGAGAAGACTCTTGAGAATCCCTTGGACTGTGAGGAGATCCAACCAGTCCATCCTAAAGGAAATCCATCCAGAATATTCATTGTAAGGACTGATGTTGAAGTTGAAACTCCAATACTTTGGCCACCTGATGGGAAGAACTGACTCAATGGAAAAGACCCTGATGCTGGGAAAGATTGAAGGTGAGAGGAGAAGGGGATTAAAGAAGATGAGATGGTTGGATGGCATCACCAATGTGATGGGCATGAGTTTGAGCAGGCTCTAGGAGTTGGTGATGGACAGGGAAGCTTGGCGTGCTGCAGTCCATGGGGTCACAGAGAGTTGGACACAACTGAGCAACTGAACTGATGCTGTAAATTATAACCTCATGACTTAGTTTGTAATTGGAAATTAGTACTTCTTGATCCTCTTCAGTCATTTTACCCACCTTCCAATACCCCTTCCTTCTGGATATCATAAATTATTCTCTGTATCTGAAATTTTTTTTGTTTACTCTTTTGTCTGTTTTTTAGATTCCACATATGGGTGATATCATAGAATATTTGTATTTCTTCATCTGACTTATTTCACTTAACATAATATCTTCTTTGCCCATTCATATTTGTACCCAGTGGAAAGATTTCTTTCTTGCTTTATGTTTGAGTAATATTTCACAATAATAAACTGTGGAAAGCTCTAAAAGAGATGGGAATACCAGACCATCTTACCTGTCTCCTGAGGAACCTCAAGTTAAGAAACAACAGGTAAAACCCCGTACAGAACAACTGATTGGTTTGGCACTAAGAAAGGAGTGTGACAGGGCTGTCTGTTCTCACTCTGTTTGTCTAACTTATACACTGAGCACATCATGAGAAATGCCAGACTGGATGAGTTACAAGCTGGAATTAAGATAAGTGCAAGAAACTTTAACAACCTCAGATATGTGGATGACACCAACCTAATGGCAGAAAGTGAAGAGGAACTATAAAGCCTCTTAATGAGGGTAAAGAAGGAGAATGAAAGAGCCAGTCTAAAGCTAAATATTAATAGAACTAAGATCATGGCATCTGGCCCCATTACTTCATGGCAAATAGAGAGGGGAAATGTGAAAGTAGTGACAGATTTCCCCTTCTGGGGCACTAAAATCACTGTGGATGGTGACTGCAACCATGAACTCAGAAGATGTTTGCTTCTTTACAGGAAATCTATGACAAACCTAGACAGTATGCTGAAAAGCAGAGACATTACTCTGCCAACAAATGTCTGTATACTAAAGGCTATGATCTTCTCAGTGGTCATATACAGTTGTGAGAGCTGGACTGTAAAGAAGGCACCATGCCAAAGAATTGATGCCTTCAAACTATGCTGCTGGAGAAGACTTGAGAGTCCCTTGGACAGAAAGGATATCAAACCAGTTAACCTTAAGGGAAATCAACCCTGAATATTTGTTGGTAGGACTGATGCTGAAGTTGAAACTCCCGTATTTTGGTAATGTAATGGGAACAGCTGACTCATTGGAAAAGTTCCTGATGCTGCGAAAGATTGAGGGCAGAGGAAGAGGGTGTCAGAGGATGAGATGGCTGGATGGCATCATTGATGCAATAGACATGAACGTGGGCAAATCTGGGGAAATGGTGAGGGACAGAGTGGCCTAGCATGCTGCAGTCCATGGTCGGACATGACTGGGCAGCTGAGCAACAGCAACTAGATATATATATCTACACTACAAATGTGTATATGCCACATCATCTTTATCTATTCATCAGTTAATGGGCACTTAGATGGCTGCAGTATCTAAGCTATCATAAATCATGGTGCAATTATCATAACAGTGCATATATCTTTTGTAATTAGTGTTTTTGTTTTCTTTGGATAAATGCCCAGGAGTGGTATTGCTAAATCATATGTAGTTCTGTTTTAAATTTTTGAGAAATCACCATACTGTTTTCTGTAGTGGCTGCACAAATTTACATCCCCACTAACAGTGCGAGAGGACTCCCTTTTCTCTATGTTTAATTGCATATTTTATTTCTGTGAATAGGAAGATTTGTAATGGATTTTTTGTAATGAGATTAACTAAAACCAACTGAACCCCTTGCTCTCAGCTTGTATTTTATTATATAACACTCAAAAACAAAATTAACAGCTGCAAAGACAATAAAAGATGTTTTTAAATGCCAAGAAGAATTCACTATCATGTGCATTTTGTTAAATGCAATAATATACAGACAACTTTCAATTTATATTAAATATAGATATGGATGTGAAAAGAATCACACAAACCACAGAGTTCTCAATATATTTTGCAAATAAATTATGTTTTCTTTTAAAAGAACAGGCCAAGGTTTACATTCTAGAGGAATGATAGACAATAAGCATGGAAAAAATACTGAGACAATTTTAGGTTCTCTGAAGATAAATCAGACAAAAGATGAGGAGATGGGAGTTGGTTGCTGTTTTCTTCAGTGCTTAAGGAAAGTTGCCCCAAGAAGTGAAAAGCAAGCCAAGACCTCCTTGGAGTAGGCTGTGTATCTAACCTACTTAATGACTCTGTTTGAATACTGAATTTGTTTGAAATCTGTTCAGGTTATCTGGATAAGTTTACATATTTTATAATCTGTGTATTTGAAATCTTTACCTGCTAAAACACCATAAAAATTGTGAAAAAATGGATGGAGATTGGTACCCATGATATAAAAGAAATAAGAACTAATCTTAGGAGTATAGCTAGTACTAAAGTGATTATTAATTGCATTCACATACTCATGGAAAATATCATAAATGAGTATTAGTGGTTAAAGTGATGCCAGCCTCATGAATGAGTATTAGTGGTTAAAGTGATGTCAGCCTTTTATAATCCGTGTAACAGAATAACATGTAAAACATAAGACAATTCTTTTAAATTTGTTGTAACTCAATTATCTTATGTATTTAGAGCTTTTACTGTCAAATTCCTTCTTTGAATAGTGTAGAAGCTTGAAGGAGTAGATTGCTGGGCTCTCAGCTTCCTCTGAAATGCAGATTATTACAAGATTCTTGAATATAGGTATACAGGACTCTGCAATTATGACATAACAACAGGGAAACTTTACTTCAAGAAAAGCATTTGATAGCTGCAGTGACTGTGCACAAATTTTTTAAAAAATTTCAGTTTCTGAAACAAACAGAAGCACACATACTGTTCAATAAATTTTATTAGCAAGTTACCCTGTAATTTGGTCTCATAACATGCTGTCAGTGTTTTTCTTAAAATATCAATAGCTTTCTAAAAGAAAAATGTTATTATTTAGACATTTTTAATTCCAGTGAGGCTATTTGCCATTTCATTGGGATCAATATTTTATTTCATTTTTCTTCTAAGGAACTATTATATAGACAATGGAAAATATGTATATATAAATATTGAACTGGAATATATACAATAAACATATATATTGCTATGGAGAGAGTCATTCTACATTTATCTTTTTTCCATCAACTCAGAAGGAGTCAGAATTTGTATATAAAATCTCATTAGCTTGGGCCATTCAATCTTGTGTACTGAAATGGCTCATTAATTCTAGGAGACAGAGTGTTTAGACAGAGTACTCTGAAGATGGGCAGAGGAAGAGACAGATGCTAACTCTGTCATTCATGAAGTATGTGGCACTGAACTTATTACTTTAGATTTCTGAAATTCAGATGCCTCATCTATTAAAAGGTGAATGTTAATGCTCCAGCTGCATAGTGTTGCTGAAGTGGCCAAAAACATCTGATTTTTTAGAGCTTTGTCCAGCTCCTGATAAGATCTCAGTGAATATTGCCTCCTCCTGTTTATGTTCATGTAACTCAGAGTAACCACACTGAGCACAAGCATAGTATGCATGCAATTTTTTATAATGTAAAATGACTATTGGATTTGCAAAGAGCATCAAATAGTTCTAAGAATTAGGAATGCATTTGTTTGCAAGTGATAGAAAGCTCAATTAATCTTGAAACCATGTACTGCTTTCTTACCTAACCAGAATTTGAGAGATGTGCTCTTACCTTCCTGCTTTCACAGTGGTGCTGTTAGAAAACCTAGCTTGATGCCTAATGATTGCAACATGGCTGGCTACTACAGACGGATCCATCAAGAAAATCTTCAAGGGGGAAAAACGTGTGCTGAAGAGGAGGCAGTCATTTCTGCTCCCTGCTCTTTGACCAGGATATCAACAGGTTTCTGATAACTTCCTATAAAATTCAGTGATGACTTACTGGTATTGGCTGTGTTATATGGTTATCCTCAGTTGCAAGATGTACTGTAAGAGCAAGCTGGGACTTGCTGTCTTTAACAAATTCAAGGTTGATCTAGGGAAGAAGGTGAGAAATAGCTGTTGAGTAATATTTTAGTGTCTGCCATAATAGTCATTAAAGGAAATATCAGAATCCAGTTAGATTTCCATATATTTGTTTTATGGTTTAGTATTTATTGTTTTAATATCAAATTGCCTATGGGAAAGTGCTACCATGAACTTTTCATTGCTTCGTTTTTCTGAAGTTTGATTTTATTTTGCAATTGAAATTCTTTATGTGTTTTAGCTTGTTTTCTTGAAAAAGAGCCATCAGTTGGGTAAGGTGCCTCTAGAGAAATTGTTCCCATTCACTCAGTTCATTCATAACACCCTAGCTGCACTGGCTTTTTATTATTTTTGTTAAATATGCCTAGTTCATTCCTACTCCATGGCTTTCACACTTCTCCCTTCAGATTTAGGAAGCACTCTTCTAGCCCAAACCTTCATCCTTTGCCACTACTTCCCCCAAAAGAAAAAGGTTAGCTTTGAAGTGAAACTATTGGTAAAGATATAAACTATTGTGATGCCTGCCATTTTGGGGAACTCCTTTCTGCCTCTCAGTAAATATGCTGGGAGCATTATAATATACTTCTACTCTTTGAAATAAAACTCTGCTTTATAAGTGTCTGCGTGTCCATGGCAGATCATTCATGGTTTCAAAACTCTCACTTATAGTAATATCATGACAACACTGAGCTGTATCATTTTGTTATTCACTAAACAGAGAATAATATCTCATTTATGAGTAGGAAAACAAATTCTAGCCTTAGCTGAATGTCTTAATATCTCTTAAAGCTTCTGCGTTATATGGTACAATCCAGCTCTTGCTATTTCATGTAACGTGGTGAACAGTTCCTGGGTGTTTTCAGCTATAATCTAGGATGAATCGAGGCTTAGATATCCAGCCACATTAAAGAAGATCAAAAAATTATTAATGTAATATTTACCAGAGTTAACAAAAAGTTCTCATCTTCTCTCTATTAACGCATCACGATATTGTGTGACTCTACCACTGTTCACCAGAAGAATAGTTTCACAACGGCTTTATATCCTTTTATTGGTTTTTCCTAAAAAAAAATCTACAGTGCTACAAAGGTCAGGGATCATGTAACTGCCGTGTCATTTACAGAGTCTGAGTGGTTCATTGATCGCTGGTCTCCTGACTCACCCGTATAAGTAGCTTAAAGGTTATCTTCTCAATGATGAAAGTCATCCAGAAGGCAAGGCAATAGACTGCATTGATGAAATGTCTAAAGGCAAAAAATGCAATTCCAATTCACTGTGAAATTCTAATTGGGAATCTGTTTTAAGCCTTCACTGTTGAGAAGTAGTTCCATTTGTTTTCTATTGCCTGGTGCCCAGTGTTTTACAGCCCGTTGATTGCTGGAGGAAGTGGCAGTGACAGATCCTGAATTTCTAAGTGGTCTGACTGAAAATCCAGAAAATAGAGGTTCTTTTCTGATGTGTTTTATCTTAATTGAAACCTAACTCTCCCCAGGACCACATGTATTTTCATCTTTCCTCCTTCGAGGGTAATGATCGGTGCTTCCCATTGTGAGGTCTTCTGCTGTCTTCAGAAGAAAATATCTCACAGAACAAGACGATGGTCCCATCACTTCATGGCTAATAGATGGGGAAATAGTGGAAATAGTGACAGACTTTATTTTTTGGGCTCCAAAATCATGGCAGATGGTGACGTCAGCCATGAAATTAAAAGACACTTACTTCTTGGAAGGAAAGTTATGATCAACCTAGACAGCATATAAAAAAGCAGAGACATTACTTTGCCAACAAAGGTCCATCTAGTCAAGGCTATGGTTTTTCCAGTAGTCGTGTATGGATGTGAGAGTTGGACCATAAAGAAAGCTGAGTGCAGAAGAATTGATGCTTTTGAACTGTGGTGTTGGAGAAGACTCTTGAGAGTCCCTTGGACTGCAAGGAAATCCAACTAGTCCATCCTAAAGGAGATCAGTCCTGGGTGTTCATTGGAAGGACTGATGTTGAAGCTGAAACTCCAATACTTTGGACACCTGATGCGAAGAGCTGTCTCATTTGAAAAGATCTTAATGCTGGGAAAGATTGAAGGCAGTAGGGGAAGAGGACAACAGAAGATGAGATGGCTGGATGGCATGAGTTTGGGTAAACTCTGGGAGTTGGTGATGGACAGGTAGGCCTGATGTGCTGCGGTCCATAGGGTTGCGAATAGTCAGACACGATTGTGACTGAATTGAACTGAACAAGATAATGACATTCTGAAGTCTAAATATCTATTTCCATTTTATAGCTGAGACTCAAGAAGTAGTCAAACTTCTTTATAAATGAGGTTCCCACCCACCATGTGAGCAGAGGGGAAACACTAAAATTCCCCAAGTCATTATTGCTGTTCCTTATCTATCACCTTTATTTTCATATTCAAGTATGATCTTGAATCTCATGTAATTTTGCTATTCTGCATTCCTCTGCATTGATGTCATTCGCAAATGTACTGGTTAATCCTTCACACCTCTTGTGGCTTTGATCCTGCACTTAGATGATTTCAATATTCACATTGACAACCTATTTTATACTCTGATCTCAACTTTTCTTAATAGCTTCTCCTAGGTCTTTCATATCCACTCCAGAAGATCACACTTAGGGAGGCACCCAGACTTTATTTTCCCAACAGCTTCATACATGAAACATTAACTCTGACATCCTTTGGACCAAAGTGAATCTTTACACGTGGCTTGGTTTCCAGCGAGAGGCTGGAGACATGACCATTAGCTAGAGACCTTCCTGTCCCTGAATCAGCAGAAGCTATCATAAATCCCTGGTTTACAGTATTTATTTGGTGAACCTGAGTTTAGGATACCTTCTTTTCGGAACACTGAATTGTTATTAACTCTATCAGACACTGTTATGTCTGTTTTACGCTTCAACTATACTTCTTCATTACCGCATTAATATTCCCTTGATCTCTCAATTTGATAGCTCGCTTAGATTATCACTTACTTGTCAATGATGATTTAGTAATGATAATAGAAGCAATAGTAACACCATTAATATCATTTACCACTGTTTTTCAATAATCAGTCGTGCATTGAAGATGGCAGTTTCTATGTTTACAAACTGATTCTCAGCGCAATAAAGTAGACTACCCACAGCAATATAGTTAATAAGTGACTTAACTAAGATGTGGAGAAGGAAATGGCGACCCACTCCAGTGTTCTTCCCTGGAGAATCCCAGGGACAGAGGAGCCTGGTGGGCTGCCATCTATGGGACTGCACAGAGTCGGACACAACTGAAGCGACTTAGCTAGCTTATCTAAGATGAGCAAACGGGTCTGCCAGTGTTGTTCCAAAGCCCTTGTTGCTTTTATTTTATCTGTCCCATTAGCACTGACTCTGCTGACGTGTACCTGTGATCATTGCCATCAGGTCTCCTGTGTGCCCAGCTATTCCTCTGAGTCACCACCCTGTAGTCACAGTGGGTCTCCAAGGCTGTGTAACTACAGTCAGCTTCCATTCCTAGCCAAGTGCACTGTGACTGCAAACTTTACTTTTCCTTACACTCCTCTGACCCTCCATTTATCATCAGATAAAATGTCATGTGCCTACTCACACACACTTAAAGCAGACTATCGCATCCTACTTTACAGAGATATTTCAGGTTTTCAAACAGAAGATTTCTCAGCATGCTCCCTTACCTCTTGTTTGAACCCACATGTATCCTCACAGCTACCCTTCCTGTCTCCCTAGAAAAGATGCTCTCCATCTACTTATCCAAAGTTAATCTTTCTGAGTTCTAGTTGTCAGCCTCCCAGGATCTTGACCTGTTACGATTTCCCTCTCTTTCATAATTTCATGTACATATATCATTCTGTGCTGTGCTGTGCTTAGTCACTCAGTCTTGTCTGACTCTTTGCGACCCCATAGACTATATATCTTTTTAAACTCTACTAAATCTATGTAGATGTAATTTTTAGAAGTGAATTTTGCCTGCAAATAACAGAAACACTTCTATCAATGTCTTAAGAAAATAGAATTCATTTTGTTTTTATGTAGCAGAAAATCTGGAATGAGAAAATTGTGCCATGGATTTAATAGCTTAGAATTCTCAGGGACAAGGTATTCTTAATTTTCTCAGCCTCATCCTTTCATGTAAATATGCTGCTGCATTTCCATGCATCACATCTTTTTAGAGAGCTCTCAGCGAATTTCCACCTTGATGGTATTGGCTAGAATTTATTGGTCAATTGGTTTTGCAAAGCTACCAAAGATCCTTTGACAAATGGGAGGGTGAATGTGCACTTTATTATGGCTAAAGAGTGAAGACAGAAAAGGAAGAAGGGAGTTAAGAAAGGGTGCTATTTAGTGAACTTATAGAATCTGTCAAAACACATATGTGTACTTCAGTGTCTCCTGTCTTTTAAAGAGGTAGGTTATTCAAAGACAAGCCAAATGTGGATTTTCAGTTTCTGACCCTGTACTCAGCCTGTGCCTTGTCCCTTCTCTGTAGTATCTGAACTGCATCAGATTTTACTCTTTGCAAGGGTTTGCTGGCAACCCAGTTCTGGATCCCTCTCTGTGGACACTGGAGCTGTGACCTCCTCACAGGAATTACTGCTCCTTTTCTACTTCTATCTGAAAATGCATTTGAACAATCGTATATGCCAAAGAAACTTCCGGAATTTGCTTAGCAGTTACTAGTTTTCACATTTTTTTCTCTACTATCATTTTAATATTGTATTTAGAAAGAAGTTTTGAAATGTGTTGAATCTGCCTTCTTTAATTGCTATTTTTATCTTCTTACATTGCTTGATAAATTTTATGTCTGTATAGGCTACTATATTCTGAAATATGGGAACCGAACTAATTTATCCATTTTATTTCACTTCCTTAGTACCATGCATCCTCCTTGAATACACAATTATTGATGAATGTGAATGGCAAAAGTAATTAGTCAAAAACTAAATGCTCACAGGACTTGAAATTCAACTAGTAGTTTTAAAGTGCAGGATTGGCCCTTTACTAACCCTGGGAAGTAGTGAAATTTTATTATTTACATTGAAAATTTTTATTAATTAATATTTCCAGTTGCTCTTATAAGGAATGATACATTGTTTCCATTGTTTCTTTTTTCTGACCGTGTCATGTGTTATGCAGGATCTTAGTTCCCTGACCAGGGACTGAACCTGTGTCCCTGCTCGGGAAGTGCAGAGTCTTAACCACTGGATCACCCAGGACGTTCACAGTGAAACTTATTTATCTCACTTCTTAGTATCTCTATCTTTAAGAAAAATAATATCCATTTTGTGTACTTCATGTTCTATTGCAAGATAAAGTCAAATAATGGATATAACCACACTTTATAAATCACAAAATGTTAGCAGCTGTTATCTGACACATTTTTCTTTTGATAATCATCATGTAGAATCTGACAAAAGGATTAATTAATTTAAACATTAATTTGCCAATTCTTTTGAAAGAAACTGGCAAATTAATGAACATTCATCAAATGGTTATTTAATAATACTCGGTACCAGACACTGCTCTAGAAGAAATTGCGGAAATAGAGCAGCGACCATTAGATCAGTCTGGCTCACATGAAGCATTCCTTCTGGTAAGTGATACAAGGCAAACGTATTAGTTTCCCATTTGCTGCTGAAACAAATTGACACAGACATTCTTCAAAACAACAAAAGTGGATTAGCTTGCATAGCCCAAAGTCTGGCACATTTCACAGGTTAAAACCAATATCTGACCAGACCTGTTCTTTCTGGAGGCACTAGAAAAGAGTCAGTTTCTCTACCCGACTTCAAGAGGCTGCCATATTTCTTGGCTCAGGGCCATACTTCTTCATCTTCAAAGCAAAAATCTGAGACTGAGTCTTTCTCACACTGCCTTCTCTGGTTGGACACTGATTCTCCTGCCTCTGTCTTTCACTTTTATAATGCTTGTGTTAGATTTAATTCACTCTGGTAATCCAGATTACTCTATCTATTTTAGAGTCAACTGACCAGCAACCTCTGGAGAAGGTGATGGCAGCCCACCCCAGTCCTCTGGCCTGGAAAACCCCATGGGTGGAGGAGCCTGGTGGGCTGCAGTCCCTGGGGTCGCAAAGAGTTGGACACGACTGAGCGTTTTCACTTTCATGCATTGGAGAAGGAGCTGGCAACCCACTCCAGTGTTCTTGCCTGGAGAATCCCAGGGATGGCAGAGCCTGGTGGGCTGCCGTCTACTGGGTCACACAGAGTCAGACACGACTGAAGCGACTTAGCAGCAGCAGCAGCAGCAGCAGATCAGCAACCTCAGTTCTCTCTATCATCTTAGTTCTCCTTTTCTATGTAAGATAACATATTCACAGATTCCAGAATGTGGACATCACTGGGAAGCTTAGTCTGCCCACCATGGCTTGCCTGTCCCTTAGCTTAACAAATGTCTGTGTTTCTTTATGAATGTGTGTTATGCCAACTAGCAACCCACTCCAGTATTCTTGCCTGAAAAATCTAATGGACAGAGGAGACTGGTGGGCTACAGTTCCTGAGGTCTCAAAGAGTGGGCCACAACTGAGCAAGTAATTGTGTTAGAATTAGAATGGTGAAAATACAGATAACACAATTAAATTGCACTTTTGACTCAGTTAAGCTTTGGAAACTCTGATTTGTTGGAACCATTTTCTTCCTTCACTTTTCATATTCTATAATGAAATTTAGAATATTCTAAATGAGATTTATTCTATAATGAGATTGGGATGAGTTTTGCTGCTGTTTCACCTTTGTAAAAAAACACTTGCAAAGCAAAAAAAATCTGGGAATCCATTTGCACAAATCATTACGATGAAATGGAATTACTATATTATTGGGATATTATATGTTAATGAGATTATTATTATATATTATTGGAATATTATGTATTAATGGAATATTATATACATATTTATAATATTATATATATATATATATATTTGAAAAAAACAAACATCAACTTTACTAAAATTCCTTCAGGACATGTATTTCTACTACCAGCTCAATAAGATGGTGATCATTTCTATTTCCTCCTAACATATGAATGAATAAATACCAAAAAATTTGAGCAGTTTAACCAAGATATGCTCCTATCAAGCATTCGGTCAGGACCTAAACTAAGAGCAGAGCACCCCTTGATATCAGCTTCTCATACAATAGGCAGGCACACACACCCCTGATCACAGGTAAAGTGCATGGACATTTCCTGTGGCATTGAAAAACAAGGTCACACGTCTAGAAAGAGCAGAAGAAACACCTATTTAAGTGAACAATTTACAAATCACATAAGACTTAAGTACTTAATTTTTTTTGATAAATTGATGAAAATTAAGACTGAACAAGGAGAAAAATTAGGAAAGTAGTTTTCATAGTACTTTATATGCAGTAAGTGCAAATAATAATACTATATAATATATTTATATAAATAATGGGAATTGTAAAATTTTTCAAAAAGTGAAACATTAGGAAAATATAAACTCAGAAAAGAACAGAAGAAAGAGAATACTAGAGCACAAAACACTCAAGCATAGGCATCTTTTAAATAAATGGCTTGGAGAATCCCAAACCTCTGTGGATTTTGAATTTGATTGCTGGAAACAGAACAGAGCTTATTGTGCAAAAATTCATATGGGATAAACTTCTTTAGAAATAAAGAAGTAAATCTTAAAAATTCTCAGATCACTTTGGAAAAAAAAAAAAAGTCAGTGGACCACAAAAGCCCATGGGCTATCAGATGCAATGGGAATGAAAAGATTAATTCATCACTACAAACGCAGCATGATGTCACTGCAAAGATAAGAATTCTGGAATCAGACAAACTTCACTCAAATCCAAACAGTGGTTTTTTGTAATCATGAGCAAGTAAGTGTCCCTCTGAATAATAATGTTCATGTACCTAAGAAATTAACCAAGGTCAAGTTTATAAAATGTCCAGCACATACTCTAATTCTCAACACATTAAAAGGATGTATTCATTCATTTGCAGACCATGTCCTTGAGCACCAGAGAACATGGTCCCTCTTCTGAAGAAAGACCAGTCTTGGGGAATAAAGAAGTAAATAAATAAATAATTAAAACACACACACACACACACACACACACACACACACACACAAAAGAAGTAACAGGCAACACATTAGTACACACAGTGATAAATGCTTTACCAGACTAAGACTGTGGAGTGCCATCCACTCTGCCTGGGGAATAGTGAGGCATTTAGGAAGGGCAATAGCTCATCTTACATGTCAAGGATGAAAAATAGTAATATACCTGAGCAGTCTGGAAATTATTTCAAACTCAAGAAATAGACTCCAAGTTAAGGTAGACTGCATTAGCCCAGTAAAACCTGTTTCCAGAGAAGGGAGCTGGAGACTAAGAAATGTGGAGTTCAGAAAGAAGACAAGACCTGATTAAGAAGTTCATTGCCTCTCTTTTCCTTCTCTGAGAAGATCATGCAAGCTAGGTGCAAGCTTCATTTCACTACCTCTTTCAGTCTTTTCTACATATACACTTAGGAAAAGGTGAGAATTTAAAAAAAAATGATCAATTATCAAGACACCAACAAATCTGAGTGGTAGCTGCTTGCTAATGGAGGAAGAGGTGGTGGTAAGGTGTGAGATGAAGCAGTGACTATTTTTAAAATCAAAAGGAAAGATACAGTATTTAATAACTGGTATGTCCATACCATGTATACCATTTAAACTTCTGCCCTGGATCAGGTTAAACATTCTGGTAATAAAGTTGCTGTCATCATCATTTATATTGATTTTTCACCTTTAACTTACTTTGTAGTAAATTACTACCCCCTCTAATGTGTGTGTGTGTGTGTGTGTGTGTGTGTGTGTGTGTGTGTGTGTGTGTACATGTGCACACAAGCACTCAGGAACACCTTATATCCCAGCTATGATCAATTGGATCAAATATTGAAACTAACCACATTATCTAATTTAATGGAATTAACTGATCCAGAAGTCAGTGATTCTGGCACTGTTAAGACTGTGTCATCAGTCTAAAATGATCCACAATTCAGAGAAAAAACATTAGTATATGACTTTTCCAATTTTGAAGCACTTTCACATTATCAAATGTAATCCTCACAAAGACACAGTGAGCAGGACCTAAATCACTTACAAATGCTCTGAAGGTCAATTTCTACTAGCTGTGATACTGCCAGGAGCCGAAGAGGCAAATACTAACATCTAGGAATGAGGAAGGAGAAGGCGATGGCACCCCACTCCAGTACTCTTGCCTGGAAACTCCCATGGACAGAGGAGCCTGGTAGGCTGCAGTCCATGGGGTTGCTAAGAGTCAGACACGACTGAGCGACTTCACTTTCACTTTTCACTTTCATACATTGGAGAAGGAAATGGCAACCCACTCCAGTGTTCTTGCCTGGACAATCCCAGGGATGGGGGAGCCTGGTAGGCTGCCGTGTATGGGGCTGCGCAGAGTCGAACACGACTGAAGCGACTTAGCAGGAATGAGGAAACTGAGACCTAGTGAGATAGTATATACCTTGATAGCTTAAAAATCATATGTGCTACTTCAAAATTAAAAACACAAATAAATATAGACAAATATAGGATTTTATCATTAAAGATATTCCACAAGCTGAATTGAAAAGAATTAAGACTGTTAGACATTATGTCCTCCCAAACTATCCAAAAGATTTTAGTGATAAAACTAGTTTCTTCTCCTAAACATTTTTCTTTTGGTAGGCTGTTTAAAGTTACAGAAGATTAAATTTTAGTACTGGACTCATTAATTGCAGTGTGTCTATCAGTTAAAACTTAAAATAGAGTTTACAAAGTATTTTAGCTGGACAGGAGGTAATGACATTTTCCAAATTTAAAAAAAAAGTAGAAAAACTAATGTTGTGTGTTTAGCCACAATATCTCTAAAATGTACTTCATATCTTTGCAAGAATTACTACTGATAAGTACAAAGTACAAAAGTACAAAGCAAAGTCGCTCAGTCATGTCTGACCCTTTGAGATCCCATGGACTGACTGTAGCCTACAAGGCTCCTCTGTCTACAGAATTCTCCAAGCAAGAGTACTGGAGTGGGTTGCCATTTCCTTCTCCAGGGGATCTTCCCAACCCAGGGATTGAACCTGGGTCTCCCACATTTCAGGCAGATGTTTTGCCATTTTTACTGTCTGCTACCAGGGAAGCCGACTACTACTACTACTAATAATACTGATATAATAGTATTATATACACAATTGTGATACATTTTGTATAGTCTAGCCCATAGTCTAGCATTTTACAAACTATGATGAAATGCAAGCAAGTACAAATATCTCATTTATTTACAAAAACTTGTACTTGCAAGGCACTGAGCCAAGTTCTATAAGAGTGGGTAAGATAAGGTCCTGTCCTCCAGAGCTGATAGTCTAGAAAAGAAATATGGCCCATATATATGGAAGAGATTTTTTTTTCAAATTAATCAATAATTAAAGAATGGAAAATAATTTGAATAATTCGATAATAGGAACACTCGGGGAAGGTAGACACAGTGTTTACTGGGGATAAAGGCAAGTTTTATTAGAGGAGCTGGCATTTAGGAAGAACTGTTGTTACTTAGGTAATAAGTCGTGTGACTCTTTTGTGACCCCATGGACTGCAGCCTGCCAGACATCACTGTCCATGGGATTTCCCAGGCAAGAATACAGGAGTGGGTTGCCATTTCTTTCTCCAGGGGATCTTGCAAACTCAGGGATCTAGCCCACATCACCTGCATTTGACAGGAGGATTCTTTACTGCTGAGCCACCAGGAAAGCCCATCTTGAAAAATAGATTTCAGTAATAATTGAAAGGAATCTTAATAAGCCACTGCTTATTAAGTGTGATTCAAAGATGTTTTTTTCAACATCTTTTCTTAATGTGGCACTTTAATTTTGAGGCTTGAAGCCGGAAGGGAATCAATTCATTCATTATTTCATGTATTTACCCATTCAATAAATAATTAATGAGCATTATTGTGTATGGTGCATTGTTCTATTTGTTCCTGAGGGACCCACTGCAGAAAAGATCTCTACTCGCTAAGACTTTGTGCTTCATGTGAAGAATAAAATAATAAAGAAGCAAATAAAGACAAAATGATGGTAAATGCAAACTTATTTTCAATTTGAAAAGATACAAAAAATAAAGTGATGATACAATTAGCAGTAAGAAGAAGTCAGAGAAGTAGGAGTAGAGTCTTAGGTAAAACCTCTTTGAAACAGTTGGAGAGAGAGACTTGAAACTCTGAGGAAATAGTTTTCCCAATCCAGATACATGACTGTACATGTATCTGGATTAAGCCAGGAAGAAGCATGGTGTTTGAAAAACAGGAAAGTTAATGTGGTGAGTGTGGAATGAGATGAATGGAGAATAATAGGAGATGGTCTCAAGGATGGAAAGAAGGCCTGCTTGTCAGACACAAAAAGGATTTAAATTTTATACAACAAGTGATGGAAAACCCTTGAGAGATCATAAATAAGAAAGGAATGATAAGGTAAGATTTGTAATTTTAAGAAATTATCCATATTTGCTGCATCAAAATTGCATTGTATGGTAGCAAGAACGAAATCTGAGATGAGTAATTGGAATCATTTAAGAAAGAGGTGATGGAGTCTTACACAACTGTGGTCAGGATAGTGGAGCTGGAAAGCATGTTTTCAGAGGTAGACCAGACTTAGTGGCATGTTGAGAAAATTAGATGGGAAGAGATACAAGAGTTCAGGATGCTGCCTTCCCACTCAGTCCTCTGGGAAGACTGAACAACAAATCCATTTGCAATCGATAAAATGAGGGTTCAAAAGTCATTCACATTTTTATCCAACAGTAGTAAAAGCTTACTATTGAATGTTGTTATTATTGATCATCCCCAGTCTGGATTGCAAAATGTGGTATTGATGTAAAATAGTCATAACAACTAACCTCCCTAAATTTCTTCCACTAAGTTCTGACTAATTATTATTAGTCAACTGATGTTCTATCCCAAGTAGTATTGAACATCTCTGAAATGATCAAGTGTAAAAATTAAGTTTTAGACCATGATGCAGACATTAATCTGAATCATGCCATAGCATGATAGAAAAGGGACCTTCTCTATTCTTCTCAAGTGACGTTTTTTTGCATAAAAATGAACTAAATGTATTAATATCAAAATTGAAACTTTTTCTTGAGCACACATTTGAAGCTATCTCATGCTCTGATTTCTAACTTATTTTTAAGAGGAAAAATGTAGAATTTTGACTTTTCTGTGGTACCATTTTAATAAAGTACCTTTTATTTCCTTTTTTCCCCCATATCTCACTTTCCATTTTCCAAATGGTAACTGCTTCATTTTCTTTATAAACTCCTCACATTCATTTCTTATCTTAAGATTAGCTTCTAGGAGACTACAGTTGAAAACTAAAGTTTATCAAATAATTTCTACTTTTATAACTGTGACAAAATAAATGAACATTAGTAGAAGATTTGGTAAAGGATATTTTGTTGTTAGTTAGTCCCTTCCCCCTTTTTTTTCCTGTTTCATGCTGTAAAGCCAATATCACATGCATATATATTATATTTGCCTCTAAGTTCTAAATTTAGAAAAAAAATAAGAGCTATTCCTATATTCTCTGCATTTTATTCCCAGCACTTATCACAGTGCCTGAATCATACCTACTTCATCTAAGACCATTGTGTTGGTCGCAAAGTGGAATAAACTGATACATTATAGCTCTTGCCTCCAATGACCTCAAACTCTAGGAGAATTAATAGCATAGGTATTTAGTGTTAGTTGCTCAGTCGTCTCTTTGCAACCCCATGGGCTATAGCCCACCAGGCTCTTCTATCCATGGATTTCTCCAGGCAAGAATGCTGGAGTAGATAGCCACTCCTTTTTCTAGGAGATCTTCCAACCTAGGGATCCAACCTGGGTCTCCCAATTGCAGGCAGATTCTTTACTGTCTGAGACATCAGGGAAGCATAAACAGCATGCTCCTCATTAACACAAAGTAGCAGATGTTAGGTGCCTTAGGGCATGGAGTGGTGGAGAAATGCTTTCCCATTGTTATTATACTGCTTATTAGTTGTTGTTGTTCAGTGGCTGTTGTGTCTGACTCTTTGTGACCCCATGAACTGCAGCATGCCAGGCTTTCCTGTCCTCCACTCTGTCTCGGAGTTTGCTCAGATTCATGTTCACTGAATTAGGGATGCTATCTAACCATCCTCTGCCAGCCCCTTCTCAATCATTCCCAGCATCAGGATATTTTCCAGTGAGTCAGTTCTTCACATCAGGTGGCCAAAGCACTGCAGTTTCAGCTTCAGCATCAATCCTTCCAATGAATATTCAGGGTTGATTTTCTTTAGGATTGACTGGTTTGATCTCCTTGCTGTCCAAGGGACTATCAAGAGTTTTCTCCAACACCACAGTTCAAAGATATCACAATTCTTCGGTGCTCAGCCTTTTTTATTATCCATCTCTCACGTCTGTACATCACTACTGGAAAAACCATTGCTTTGACTATATGATCATCTGTTGGCAAAGTAATGTCTCTGATTTTTAATATGCTTTTGTCATTGCCTTTCTTCCAAGGAACAAGTGTCATTTAAATTCATGGCTGCAGTCACCATCCCCAGTGATTTTGGAGCCTAAGAAAATAAAATCTGTCACTGTTTCCATTGTTTCCCCATTTATTTGCCATGAAGTGATGGAATCAGATGCTGTGATCTTTGTTTTTTGAATGTTAAGTTTTAAGCCAGTTTTTTCACTCTCCTCTTTTACTTTCATCAGGAAGCTCTTTAGTTCCTCTTCACTTTATGACATTAGGGTGGTATCATCTGCATATCTGAGGTTGTTGGTATTTCTCCTGGAAATCATGATTCTAGCTTATGATTCACCCAGCCTGGCATTTCACATGATGTACTCTGCATGTAAGTTAAATAAGCAGGGTGACAATATACAGCCTTGATGTACTTTTTTCCCAATTTTGGACCAGTCCATTGTTCCATGTCTAGTTCAAATTTTTGCTTCTTGTCCTGCATACAGGTTTCCCAGGAGACAGGTAAGGTGGTCTGTTATTCCCATCTCTTTAATAATTTCCACAGGTGGTTTTTGTGATCCACACAGCCAAAGGCTTTAGCATAGTCAATGAACCAGAAGTGAATGTGTTTTTGGAATTCCCTTCCTTTTTCTATGGCCCAGTGAATGTTGGCAATTTGATTTCTAGTTCCTTTGCCTTTTCTAAATCCAGCTTGTACACCTGGAAGTTCTCAGTTCGTTACTGCTGAAACCTAGCTTGAAGGATTTTGAGCATCATATGGGGAGAATAATAAAGTAACTTTTATTTGTGAAATTTTAATTTTCATAGCACTTATCCTATCCTTGGTGTCTAAGCTGGTAATGAATCTGCCTACAATGCAGGAGATCCGGGTTCGATTCCTGGGTCAGGAAGATCCCTTGAGAAGGAAATGGCAACTCACTGTGATATTATTGCCTGGGAAATCCAATGGACAGAGGAGACTGGTGGGTTACAATCGTGGGATCACAGTAGGACACAACTGAATGATTAACACTTTCCATTTTTTCCTATGGAAGTTTTTTTCTTCTGATACTTGAGACTAACTGCCTTCACATTGATTAACTATCTGATCTCAGAACTAAAATAATTTATGTTAATATCTTTATTCCACATAATTCTTGCCCAAGAAAATAAGGCTATAAGCCAATAGCTAAATGCACTGCCTATGTTAGGAAATTTGTACACACCAAAGTGTCTGGAAAACAGGTGTTAGATCATCTGGGAAGTTACAGTGAGAAATTCAGATCCTGGCCTCTTCCTGAAAGAGGCTGCTAATCATATCATTTGGAATTACATGCTAAGGTTTCCTTAAGAACATTTGGAACTGAATTGGTCTAACATTATATAAATGACATGCCTAAATAATAATAGGTAATATATGAGAAAAGTAAGTACTTTGTAAGCTGCTATGACACCTTACTATGAAAAGGAACATTTTGTTCTTGTTATGGATATTCTTAAAGCAAGTACAGAAAAATTATTGGAAGTCAGTTTAAATCAGAATAAGGAACACTTTTAAAGTACGTTAATGACCCATCTTGCATGCCCTTGTGACTCTCTACATGCTCCACCCTCTGACTAGAATGTCCATCCCACTTCCACCTTTGTGCTAAACTTTTCCTTCAAAACTTGGATTAAGGTCTATGTATAATTTTCCCAAAGGATAAAAGCTGGCCCACTTTATATTCACAGGAATAAGACCATAGTGGCTAGCCTTCCTTGAATTGGGATCATGCCATTAGAATTGGCAAACATAGCAGTAAAACATCTTGTCCACAATCGAACTCTCTTCCATTTCCATGGTGAATATTCAAGGTCGCATGCTTACATCTTGGAGTCATTGTCTTAGGAGAATCCAGCCCTCATTGAACAGTTATGTAATTAAAAATAAATTTTTATTACATTATACCACAGAAGGCTTGTAGCTTTTTGTTAAAACAGCTAGCATTCATTATATTAATTATATATTAATTTATATAAGCTGAGTCAGAGTGATAATATTGTAATTGTCTATTTACTTGCATGTTTCACATACAGACTATGAAAAGTCTGACAAGAACAGCAAGTCTATTTTTCTGTCCTGACACCTGTACCATTCCCAGCATATTCTAAGTTTGCAATAAATGTCTAAATGCATAAATCAAGAGATGAAGTAAATAAATGTTACTCTTTGCCTAGCTGTCATAATTATATGGGAGTAACCAATCCTCTTGCCAGCCTTCTGCCTCTGTCTCTGGAATCCTAACTTCCATTTCACGTGAAATAATAAAGGTGAACTTCCCCTCTTCTGTTTACTTCATGTCAGTTTTTCTTCCAAGGGTATAAGAATGACTTACCTTTTTGGCAATCACACTGGTGAAAAATGTTAACATGGGGGAAAAGATGACACTTATACCAACACATGTCAGAGAAAAAGGACAAACTTTAGAAAATGCAGGAAAGAGTTAATCATTTAGACTGCACTGTTAGGTAAACTTCAGAGCTGTGAAATGAAACTGTAAAGTGTTCCAGGGACTGGATAAAGGAAAGCCTCAAATACATTTATTGGGAAATATTGGAAGTCAGATTTGCTTTTGAAAAACTAGCCTCACAGTTCCCTGATGAATGGGAGGCATGGGAGAGGCCAAGAGTCTGACTGGACAAGCATTAATTCTGTCCCCCTAAGATTCA
Source organism: Antilocapra americana (assembly GCA_007570785.1). Lineage (NCBI taxonomy): Eukaryota > Metazoa > Chordata > Mammalia > Artiodactyla > Antilocapridae > Antilocapra > Antilocapra americana. The sequence goes on from ML661325.1 coordinate 4,692,272, forward strand.
CTGAGAAGGAGATATCCATTTAAAACTCTAAACATAAGGCCATGCCTCAGAAATAGGATTCTAATTTTTACCATTACCTTTCATTTTCACGTCATTCACTTTCCTAAACAAGAAAACCAGACACTAACTATGAAGTATAGTATTTGAAATCAATGTCATACCTGTCGGGGAAGAAAAAAGACCTATCGAAGCCATCTGTTCAGTCACTCAGTCATGTCGGGCGCTGAGACCCCATGTACTGCAGCGTGCCAGGTTCCCTGTCCATCATGCCAAGTTCCCTGTCCATCACCAACTCCGGGAGCTTGTTCAAACTCACGTCCACCAAGTGGATGATGCGATCCAACCATGTCATCTTCTATTGTCCCCTTCTTCAACCTCCAATTTTCCCCAGTATCAGGGTGTTTTCCGAGTCGGTTCTTTGCATCAGGAGGCCAAAGTATTGGAGTTTCAGCTTCAATATCAGTCCTTCCAATGAACATCCAGGACTGATTTCCTTTAGGATGGACTGGTTCAATCTCCTTGCAGTCCAAGGGACTCTCAAGAGTCTTCTCCAACACGACAGTTCAAAAGCAACAATTTTTCAACGCTCAGATTTCTTTATAGTCCAACTCTATGGACTTATGTGAGGCCTATTATGTCTTATAGAGGCCATAACACAATGAATAAAGGGAATTGTTTGACTTGGTGGATTACTGACACTGACATGTTTCTGTAAAAGATTCTGTTCTGAAAGGACCAATCCTCTGAAAGACTGGTCTCTTTCCAATTTTAGTTCTTCTTATAACTCTATTATTATGCTGTACCAATTTTTAAAAGGAATATTTTTCTACTTTCCTCACACCAGCTAATACTTTCACAACTAGCATATTTAGAAGGTCTCTTGCAGTATAGTCTCTTTCAATCCAGAGAGTGACCCCCAGACAGAAGTCTCCCAGAACACTGCCACTGCTTTGGCTGGATCATACAGACCATGCAGCTAACACGTCTTCTGTAACAGCTTAGCATTCAGAAAACCTAGCAAGGACACTAAGTGATGCAGGGAGAAAGGTTTCCTGATATATTTATGGCCATTTTAAGATAAAGACAGCCATGTTGAGCAAGGAATGCTGAGGCAATTCTCAAAGTAAAGAAAGAAAAGAAAGCAGAGTGGCTCAGTCATGTCTGACTCTTTGCCACCCTGTGGACTGTAGCCTACCACACTCCTCCATCATGGGATTTTTCAGGCAAGAGTACTTGAGTGAATTGTCGTTTCCTTCTCCAGGGGATCTTCCCAACTCAGGGATCCAACCCGGGTCTCCCACATTGCATGCAGACATTTTACCATCTGAGGTACCAGGGAAGCCCAAAAGTAAAGAAATAAAAATTGCTGCCTCTAATCAGGATGTTGTATGCTTTTGCATGCATTATTTTAAGCAGACAAAAATTTCATTTAAAAGTGTTTTATTCTTGCCAGTACTACTCTGAGGAAATGTTGAGAAATGTAAATCTCAAATCAAGCATGAAGTGTTGCACAGTTTCTAATTACCAAGTCCTCAGAAAAGAGTAGATCTGATTGAACGTAACACCAAGAGTCCTATGGCATGGTGTATTAAGAAAACCTGTTGTCAGGCAAAGTGACATTTAAAGATGCTGGCAGTTTCCCAGTTAAGATGTTTAATATTTGCTTAGGGTAAAGTCAGTAAAAATCAGAGTAAAACGTTCTGTCACCTAAAAGGTAACTGCAAGGAATGGGCTGTAGAGGTTTGTTGTTTTCGTTTGCTGTGCTTTTCTCATTTCCTGCCAGCATCATTTTCACAGCGTTCATTTTCCCAATAGCTTCTTGTTAATCTATACAGGATGCAACATGTATATTAAAATGGCTCATTGTTTGCTGACTTGAACTTTAATGAATACTGGCAGGTGTTTGTTTTCATTAAAGGACAGCTTGTCATGGGCAACAGGTATTCAAATATCTCTTTAGTGATATCTTGGAAATAAAAGTTTAATCTTCTACTGCTGCCACTACTTTTTATTGTGTGTGGCTCTTATCTTTCCCTGCATGCAGCCTGCCTTGTGGATATTATTGCATTTGTCCTTACAGTAAGGTGTACAGTTGTCAGCTCTTATTAACCTGGTTTTACTGATGCTGGCATTTTATGACTTTCTCAACATTACAACAAAGAATTGAAGTTGTAGCGCTTTCTTGTACCTATTACTATATCCATACATTGAGTACTATTAGAAGGAGCATATAAGGCGGTTAAAGAAGAGTCAGAAGAGGGAGATGGTATAGCTTTGATCAGCTGCCATAATTTTTTATCTTTACAGGCTCATTTAATATTATTTGTCAGACCAGTGTATGAAAAAATTTAGAATTCTGAGTTCCCACATTGTGTACATCATTGTGAAGCAAATGAAAGAGCAAAATCAGCATTTGGACTAAGTTGACTCCTAAGAGATCTCTAGTCTTTCCCATTCTATCAGTTTCCTCTATTTCTTTGCATTCATCACTGAGGATGCCTTTCTTATCTTTCCTTGCTATTCTTTGGAACTCTCCATTCAAATGGGTATGTCTTTCCTTTCTCCTTTGCCTTTCACTTCTCTTCTTTTCTCAGCTATTTCTAAGGCCTCTTGACAACCATTTTGTCTTTTGGCATTTCTTTTTCTTGGGTATCATCTTGATCCCTGCCTCTTGTACAATGTCACAAATCCCCATCCATAGTTCTTCAGGCACTTGGTCTATCAGATTTAATCCCTTGAATCTATTTTTCACTTCCACTGTATATTTGTAAGGGATTTGATTTAGGTCATATCTGAATGGTCTAGTGGTTTTCCTTACTTTCTTCAATTTAAGTCTGAATCTGCCAATAAGGAGTTCATGATCTGAGCCACAGTCAGCTCCCAGTCTTGTTTTTGCTGACTGTATAAAGCTTCTCCATCTTTGGCTGCAAAGAATACAATCAATCTGATTTTGGTGTTGACCATCTGGTGATGTCCATGTGTAGAGTCTTCTCTTGTGTTGTTGGAAGAGCGTGTTTGCTCTTACTAGTGTGTTCTCTTGGCAAAACTCTGTTAGCCTTTGACCTGCTTTGTTTTGTACTCCAAGTCTAACTTTACCTGTTACTCCAGGTATCTCTTGAATTCTTACATTTGCATTCCAGTTCCCTATAATGAAAAGGACAACTTTTGGGGGTGTTAGTTCTAGAAGGTCTTGTAGGTCTTCATAAACCATTCAACTTCAGCTTCTTCAGCATTACTGGTCCAGGCATAGAATTGGATTAGCATGGTATTGAAAGGTTTGCCTTGGAAATGAACAGAGATCATTCTGTCATTTTTGAGATTGCATCCAAGTATTGCATTTCAGACTCTTTTGCTGACTATGATGGCTACTCCATTTCTTCTAAGGGATTCTTGCACACAGTAGTAGATATAATGGTCATCTGAGTTAAATTCACCCATTCCAGTCCATCTTAGTTTGTTGATTCCTAAAACATTGATGCTCACTTTTGCCATCTTCTGCTTGACCACTGCTAATTTACCTTATTTATGGACCTAACTTTTCAGATTCCTATGCAACATTGCTCTTTACAGCATTGGACTTCAGTTCCATAACCAGTCAAATCCACAGTTGGGTGTTGTTTTTGCTTTGGCTCCATCTCTTCATTATCTGAAGTTATTTCTCCACTCTTCTCCAGTAGCATATAGGGCATCTACCGATCTGGGGAGTTCATCTTCCAGTGTCCTAACTTTTTGCCTTTCAAACTGTTCATGGAGTTCTCAAGGCAAGAATACTGAAGTGGCTTGCCATTCCCTTCTCCAGTGGAGCACATTATGTCAGAACTCTCCAACATGACCCCTCTGTCTTGAGTGGCCCTGCATGGCATGGCTCATAGTTTCATTGAGTTAGACAGTACAAAGATGGACACAATAAAGGACAGAAATGGTTTGGACCTAGCAGAAGATATTAAGAAAGGGTGGCAAGAATACACAAAGAACTATACAAAAAACTCTTCATGACCCAGATAACCACGATGGTGTTAATCAATCATCTAGAGTCAGACATCCTGGAATGCTAGTCAAGTGGGCCTTAGGAAGCATCACTAGAAACAAAGCTAGTGGAGGTGATGAAATTCCAGTTGAGCTATTTCAGATCCTAAAAGATGATGTTGTGAAAATGCTGTACTCAATATGCCAGCAAATTTGGAAAATATAGCAGTGGCCAGAGAACTGGAAAATGTCAGTTTTAATTTCAATCCCAAAGAAAAGCAATGCCACAGAACATTAAAACTACCATAAAATTGCACTCATCTCACATGCTAGCAAAGTAACCCTCAAAATTCTGCAAGCTGGCCTTCAACAGTATCTGAACTGTGAACTTCCATTATTCAAGCTGATTTTAGTAAAGGCAGACAAACCAGAGATCAACTTGCCAACATCCACTGGATCATTGAAAAAGCAAGCACATTTCAGAAAAACATCTGTTTCATTGATTACATCAAAGCTTTTGACTGTATGGATAACACAACTGTGGAAAATTCTTAAACAGATGGAAATACCAGACCACCTTACCAGCCTCCTAAGAAATCTGCATGCAGATCAAGAAGCAACATTTAGAACTGGACATGGAACAACAGACTGGTTCCAAATAGGAAAAGGAGTACATTGAGGCTGTATATTGTCGCCTGCTTATTTAAATTATATGCAGAGTACATCATGAGAAATGTTGCACTGGAAGAAGCACAAACTGGAATCAAGATTGCCAGGAGAAATATCAATAACCTCAGATATGCAGATGACACCACCCTTATGGCAGAAAGTGAAGAAGAACTAAAGAGCCTTTTGATGAAAGTGAAAGAGGAGAGTAAAAAAGTTGTCTTAAAGCTCAACATTCAGAAAACTAAGATCATCGGATCCGGTCCCATCTCTTCATGGGAAATAGATGGGGAAACAGTGGGAACAGTGGCTGACTTTATTTGGGGGGGCTCCAAAATCATTGCAAATGGTTATTGCAGCCAAGAAATTGAAAGACACTTACTCCTTGGAAGGAAAGTTATGACCAACCTAGACAGCATATTAAAAAGCAGGGACATTACTTTGTCAACAAACGTCCATCTAGTCAAGGCTATGGTTTTTCCAGTGGTCATGTATGGCTGTGAGAGTTGGACTATAAAGAGAGCTGAGCACAAAAGAATTGATGCTTTTGAACTGTGGTGTTGGAGAAGACTCTTGAGAGTCCCTTGGACTGCAAGGATATCCAACCAGTCTCTGTAAAGGAGATAAATCCTGAGTGTTCATTGGAAGGACTGATGTTGAAGCTGATACTCCAATACTTTGTCCACCTGCATCAAATTGACGCATTTGAAAAGACCCTGATGCTGGGAAAGAATGAAGGTGGTTGGAGAAGGGGACAACAGAGGATGAGATGGTTGGATGGCATCATCGACTCAGTGGACATGAGTTTGAGTAAGCTACGGTAATTGATGATGGACAAGGAGGCTTGGTATGCTGCAGTCCATGGGTTTGCAGAGTCAGACACAACTGAGCAACTGGAGTGAACTAAACTGAGCTGACTCTTAAGACTATTCTTGCTGCATTTTTTTTCTCTTTCTGTTGGTTATAATTTTATTTTGTTTTTCTAAACTTTTGTTTTATATTATATTATATTTGTTTTATAATTGGGGTGTAGCCAAGTATCAATGCTGTTACAGATTCAGGTAAACATTGCAGGGACTCAACAAGGCATATATCCATTCTCTTCTCAAGGCATTCTCTTCTCTTCTCATTCTCAAGGCATATATCCAAACTCTTCTCCCATCCAGGCTGCCACATAATACTGAGAAGAGTTCCATGTGCTGTACAGTAAGTAGGTCTTTGTTGGTTATCCATTTCTAATATAGCAATGTGTACACATCCATCCCAAACTACCTGATTATCCCTTCTCTTTATCTTTCTCCCTTATGAACTTATGAACCAATCATAAGTTCATTCTGTAAGTCTGTGAGTCTCTTTCTATTTTGCAAGTTCATTTGTATTTTTTTTTAGATTACAAAATATATGGGATGTCATGCGATATTTCCCCTTCTCTGTCTGACTTACTTCACTTGGTATGACAATTTCTAGGTCCATCCATGTTGCTGCAATGGCATTATGTCATTCTTTTAAATGGCTGAGTAATATTCCATTGTATATATGTTCCACTCCTTCTTTATCCATTTCCCCATCAATGGATACTTAGATTTTTTCCATATGTTGGCTATTGTAAATGGTGTTGTAATGAACACTGGTGTTCATGTATCCTTACAGATCATACTGTCATCTGGATATATATCCAGAAGTGGGATAGCAGGGTCATATAGTAACTCTTATTTTTATTTTTTAAAGGAACCTCCATGCTGTTCTCCATAGTGGCTATACCAATTTACATTCCTACCAACAGTAGAGGAAGATTCTGTTCTCTCCACACTCTCCAGAATTTATTGTTTGGAGATTCTTTTTTGATGGTAAACATTCAGGCTGGTGTGAGGTAATATCTCTTTATAGTTTTGATTTGCATTTGTCAAATAACTGGTGATGTTGAACATCTTTTCATGTGCTTTTCTACCATCCATATGTCTTCTTTGGATAAATGTCTATTTAGATCTCCTGCCCATTTGTCGATTGGGTTGTTTGTTTTGATGCTGTTAAACATCATGAGATTTTGTCATTACTCATAATAGTTTGTTTTAATCTGTCAGAAGGACTCCACAGACACAGCAGATGTTGCTTATATATCTGGGCTTTATATATTTAGAGAAAAAGAGACAAGCCCCAGAAAGGCAACAGTGACCAGGTATGGAAAATATATGAGTTTTGGACTTGGGCTGACATAGACTTGAGGTGTGCCTCTGCCTCTCACTAGGTGTAAAATCATTATTCAGTATTTAGTTTTTCTCCACCTCAGTTTCTCCATCTGAAAATAGATGCAAACCAAACACCTTTGCAGAATGGATCCGACAGTTAAAATAATGAAATTTTATGGTACATATACATGTCAGTTGGAGAAGGAAATGGCAACCCACTCCAGTATTATTGCCTGGAGAATCCCATGGACAGAGAAGCCTGGTGGGCTACAGTCCATGGGGTCTCAAAGAATCGGACACAACTGAGCAACTAACACTACTAGATACATGTCAGAAAATAAAAAGTAATTATCATTATTTCATGTGGTTCAGATATGTTTGAAGAACAGCTGTCACAACTGACCTCTGTATCTCAATCCATGTTGAAACAGGGTAAAGGAGACCCGAACATGGTCTTGGAAAAATATGTATCATGTGATTGATTTTAAAAGCCATTTATATTGTAATGTATGTCCTCATTCCTCTCTACTTGTTTCATCAATGAAACATAGGCTCTGAAATAAAGCAACACATGTAAGATGCCATTCTGTAATTGAGTATCTTTTAAATGGCACTTTATTATGGCATTGACATTAATGAGAATCTTTGTAAATATGAAGCAATTGGTTCCCAGTAAATTTTATCTCTCATAAGGTAAAGGTGAACAACAGAGTCATTAGAAACCAAAGTTCAATAAAACTTAGCCATCTCATTTGCAAATAAGCAATTAAATGCTAATATTTGGTGAAGAAATGTGCATGTTTTTAAAGGAAGATCATCACTTCTATCACAGTTAAAAATGATTGTACAAAGACCTTTGACTTCCAAGAATCTTACATTCTCTAGCGTTTCATACCTTTACCTATTTATTTGAAAGAACTGGCAAGATGATTTTATTGTAAAAATTTCTATAAATTTTTCATGTTTCATAATGGGAAAAAGAATGTTAAGCATGGTGAATCGAAAGGGAAGTTTTTACATTTGTAAATCAAAAAAGAAACCCATTTTGTTTGCACACAAACCAAAGTATAATATTCTACAGATTGAAAGCTTGACCAAAATACCAAAATATTAGAAGGTATGCAGTTTCACTAATCTAATTCAGTTGTGAACTTTATTGTTGAACAGTTAGTATCCCAGATTTGTTTGAATTAAAAGCATTCAGATCAGATAAACTGAAAGGTCTTATTAAGGTATTCTTAATAAAAAAGTTGAAATTTTTTGAAGGCAATATGTACAGCTCTGACTAAGTAAATAAGAAAACTTCTCAATTATCAAATACATTTCAGTGGCCTAATGTTTTGAAAAGTGAGATGAAATTACTTATTTAGACTAGTTTAAAAAATCAGAAGACCTTAAAAATAATGTAACTTATGAACTTGACAAGTTAGTGTTCTGAATTCTTTTAAGTCTGTTCTAAGCACTCATCAGTTCACATAATGCTTACTAGAATCTGCCTCAGCATAAACTGAGCTATTTGAAGTTCAAATCAGGAATTTGAATAGCAAGCTCATAAATTACACATAATAGAATTACTGAGCCATGGGAACCTTGGGAATTATCTAGTTCAGTCCTCTCCTATTGAGAGAGGAAGAAATTAAAGGTGCTAAAAACTTTAAAGAGCTTTCACATACATCATTTTACTCATTTTCACAGCAGTTTCACCAAGGAGTGGCATAGATAGTAGTCTTGTCATTTTATAAATGAAGACCATGAACTGAGGCTATCTTCTGGTTGTACCCTGGAGGCAGCAAATGACTCCAGGGCACTGTTAAGGATAGTGGGAGCTTGAAGGCAGGAGCAGAACATTCAGGAGTAACTTTGAGATGAATGGTGATTGGCAATCACCAAAAATCTACAGGACAATTTCACAGGAGACTCAGTTGGGTTGTCCATTGGCTGTGGCATTGTGAGTCCTAGGGCGTCAGATTTAGGTGCTCAAAGTAAAAGAGCAGGATAAAACAGATGGGCAAATGATTAGGTCAACCATCAGTGTCCAAGTGAGTCACAAAAATTGAAGAGCTGATCAAAATGTATTCCCTACCAACAAGTGGAAGAAACAAATGATGGTGTTTCATCAGAAGCTTGGGGAGGCTAGAAATGTAATTATTATGAGGAATCGGAGGCAAGACAAACTTGGGTGTGAGGCCAGGCTCTGTGTCTGGCTTTTGGCTTTGGGCTTGGAGAAAGTCATTTAGTTCTCTAATCCTTCGTTTTCTCAAATTCTGTCTTCAGGCAGTCTGAAGCTTGAATTTTATGTTAAAATGCCTAGGTCAAAATGCTTGGTACATAAAATCTCACAAATAACAAATAATGAACTGTTATTACTATTACCATTTAAAATCTGTTCCTTTGGTCCAGAAGTATTTATTTTTAAGTGATCCAGGGTTCTAAACAATAGGGTACATCTGAACATGGAGTGAGCATTCAGAAAAGGGGTGGAATATATTCCTCATAGGGCTTCCCTGGTGCCTCAGACAATAAAGAATCTGCCTGCAATTCAGGAGACTGGAGTTCAATCCCTGGGTCAGGAAGATCCCCTGGAGAAGGGAGTGATGACCTGCTCCAGTGTTCTTGCCCAGATAACCCCATGGACAGAGGAGCCTGGTGGGTCACAGTCCACAGGGTCTCAAAGAGTTGAACACGACTGAGCTACTAACACTTTCCCTTTTCACATTCCTCATAACTTAAAGGGTCTGATCCAAAGTGATTCAAGTGTAATGTCAGATTCTTTGTGATCCCATGGACTATAACCTGCCAGGCTCTTCTGTTCATGGAATTCTCCAGACAAGAATACTGGAGTGGGTTAAAACAGAAAGCAAATTCCCTTCCTTCCAAGTGTAGGAGAGCAAAATTGCCACACAACAATGCATCTCTTTGGCATGGGGATTGTTTGGGGCTCGTTAAATTTGAAAAACAGAACGGTCGTGAAGTTTTTCTTTATCCCTCCCCTTTAACTGTCTAAAAGAATTTAGATAAGGAGGCTGCATCAGGAGGAGAGCTTTTACCAAAGATAGCTTCTTTTTACATCAAGAAAAATTTTCTCTGCATGGCACAGTAATCATTTAGTTACCATACATTTGTTTTTCCCTCCTCTCTGTGAATGATCTTCCTCACCTTTGAAATACCAAATTCTTACCCCTTTCTCCTTTGCTCAGGATAACATATAAGCCTCAATTAACTGGCTGTCTGGAGGCTTCATAGTCTTATAAAGGCACAATATGTACATAATTAACTGTTTTCTTCTGTTTATTTGTCTCATATCAGTTTAATTCTTAGACCAGCCAAAAGAACCTAGTAGGGTAGAAGGAAAACTTGTTCTCACCAGCATGTCATTTGTTTCCCTTTAGTAAGGCATTGTAGCTTTATAAACTCTTTTTAAATTAAAAAGGCAGTTCCTTTGTTGTTCTTAAGGCTGTATTTAAATTAACCCCCAGATATCCATTAGAATATCCATAAATGTTACTTTTAATTTCAAGGAAATATCACTGCTTCTAGTAAAGTTGCTAATTCAATATAAAAATGGGACAATCTTATATAATTCTTTTTATGCTCCCCTTTGTGGAGTTATTCAACATTAAAAACAAGAAAGTTCTGCCGTTTGTGACAATATGGATGAAAATTGTGGGTATTATGCTAAGTGAAGTAAGTCAGAGAAAGACAAATATTATATGAATCCACATATGTGGAACCTGAAAAAAATCAAACACATAGAAACAAAGAATAGATTGGTGGTTGCCACAGGCTACGGGATGGAGAAAATCGGGAGATGAAGGTCAAAGGTTATAAACTTTCTAATATAAAATGAACAACTGATAGAGATCATGATGACTACAGTTCCCAATACAGCATTATTTACTTGGAATTTGTTAAGAATTTTAATGTTCTCACCACACACACACAGAGACACAACATGGTGATGGTGGGAGGGGATCAGTTCAGTTCAGTCCCTCAGTCATGTCTGACTCTTTGCAACCCCATAGACTGCAACACACCAGGGGTCCCTGTCCATTACCAGCTCCTGGAGCCTACTCGAACTCATGTCCATTGCGTCAGTGATGCCATCCAACCATCTCATCCTCTGTTGTCCCCTTCTCCACCTGCCTTGAACCTTTCTCAGCAGGGTCTTTTCCAATGAGTACTGGAGTTTGAGCTATAGTGTCAGTCCTTCTGATGAATATTCAGGACTGATTTCCTTTAGGATGGACTGGTTGGATCTCCTTGCAGTCCAAGGGACTCTCAAGAGTCTTCTTCAACACCACAGTCCAAAAGCATCATTCTTCTGCACTCAGCTTTCTTTATGGTCCAACTCTCACATCCATATGTGACTACTGGAAAAACCATAGTTTGACTAGATAAACATTTGTTGGCAAAGTAATGTCTCTGCTTTTTAATATGCTGTCTAGGTTGGTCACAGCTTTTCTTCCAAGGACCAAGCATCTTTTAATTCCATGGCTGCAGTCACCATCTGCAGTGATTTTGGAGCCCCCCAAAATAAAGTCTCTCTCACTGTTTCCATTGTTTGCCCCATATATTTGCACTGAAGTGACAGGACCAGTTGCCAAGATCTTAGTTTTCTGAATGTTGAGTTTTAAGCCAACTTTTTCACTCTCCTCTTTCACTTTCATCAAGAGGCTCCTTAGTTTTTCTTCACTTTCTGCCATAAGGGTGGTGTCATCTTTGTGTCTGCAGTTATACATTTCTTCCGGCAATCTTAATTCCAGCTTGTATTTCATCTAGCCTGGGATTTTGCATGATGTACTCTGTAGATAAGTTAAATAAGCAGGGTGACAGCCTTGATGTACTCCTTTCCTGATTCAGAACCAGTTTGTTGTTCCATGTCTGATTCTAACTGTTGCTTCTTGACCTGCATACAGATTTCTCAGCAGGCAGGTAAGGTGGTCTGGTATTCCCATCTCTTTAAGAATTTTCCATTGTTTGTTGTGATCCACACAGTCAAAGACTTTAGTGTAGTCAATAAAGTGGGAGATGATAGATGTTAACTAATTCTATAGTGGTAGACAGCATATTAAAAGCAGAGACATCATCTTGCCAACAAAGGTCCATATTATCAAAGCTGTGGTTTTTCCAGTAGTCATGTACAGATGTGAGAGTTGGACCATAAAGAAGCCTAAGCACTCAATAAATGATGCTTTTTAAATTGTGGTGCTGCAGAAGACTATTGAGAATCCCTTGGACTGCAAGGAGAACAAACCAGTCAATCCTAAAGGAAATTAGCTCTGAACATTCACTGAAAGGACTGATGCTGAACTAAGCTCTGATACTTTGGCCTCCTGGTGCAAACAGCTGACCCATTGAAAAAGACCCTGATGCTCAGAAAAATTGAAAAGGTAATTGCACAGGATGAGATGGTTAGATAGCATCAATAACTCAATGAACATGAATTTGAGCAAATTCTGAGAGATAGTGGAGGACAGAGAAGCCTGGCATGCTGCAGTTCACAGGGTCCCAAAGAATTGAACTTAGCTACTGAACAATAACAACAATCATTTCACTATTTGTGAAATATGAAGGTATTTATTTGTTAATTGTATTTCAACAAAGCTGGAAAAATTTTAAATTAATAAAACATGCACTCTCTAAAACAGTGTAAGAAGAACAAAGCCTGTGAGTTGTGTGAAAATAGGGGAACTGAATAAAACCACTCTTGACTATTGAAATTGCGATTTTATTTGATTTTTTAAACTATAAGACATGTTGGTAATAGGTCTGTGCTGATATATACACAGTGTAAGCATAGTTAGCAACTCTTTTTAAAGGTTATTTTATTTTAATTATTTTTCATCCACACCACAAGGCATGTGGTATCTTGGTTGCCAGACCAGGGATCAAATTCATGGAAGCACAGATTTTTAACCACTGGAAAATCAGGGAAGTCCTAGTCAGCACTTCTCAATAAGGCCAACTCAAAGTTTGATCTTATTATAGGATGAAATAGATAGGCACATAGGACACATAGGAAGGCAAATAATCAAGGAGGATGGCCAAGATTTAAGTGCAGAAGATTCTATTGGTCCTATTCTTATTGAAATGAAGTGAAAGTCGCTCAGTTGTGTCAGACTCTTTGCAACCCTATGGACTATTCAGTCCTTGGAATTCTTCAGGCCAGAACACTGGAGTGGGTAGCCGTTCCCTTCTCCAGGAGATCTTCCCAACCAAGGTCCCCCTAATTGCAGGCAGATTCTTTACCAGCTGAGCCACCAACTAGGTCTTCCCTGCAGATTGTCCGTGTATGGTGAACCTACACAAATGCTCTCTCCTACCAACCCCATGTCAATATATATATATATATTTTTTTTTTTTTTTTAATTTCAATGGTGAATGGAATTGTTTCCATAATTTCTCTTTCTGTTTTCTCATTGTTAGTGTATAGGAATGCCAGGGATTTCTGTGTGTTGATTTTATATTTTAAAGTATTTGTTTATTTATTTTATTAATCTTTGGCTGCACTGAGTCTTTACTGCTGCACACAAGCTTTCTCTAGTTGTAGCGAGCAGGGACTATTTGAGTTGTTGTGCACAGCCGTCTTCTTGTGGTGACTTACTTTGTTGTAGAGCAGGGGTTCTAGAGTGCAGGCTCAGTAGTTGTGGCACACGGACTTTGCTGTCCCTCAGCATACACAATCCTCCTGTATCAGGGATTAAACCCATGTTCCCTGCATTTGCAGGAGGATTCTTAATCATTGGATCACCATGAAAGACCTATTGATAGCATACATTCTCTTCACTCTTTAAGAGTTAAGAAAAATTCACCTACTGTGCAAGAGAACACATTCATAAGATATAAAGAAAAATAGTAAAACTGTTCTATATCTTGGTTAGAGGTGCAGTTCTGAGTGACTATGTGCTCAGTCATGTCCAACTCTCTGTGACCCCATGGACTGTAGCCCACTGGGTTCCTCTGTCCATTGGATTTCCCAGGTAAGAATACTGGAGCGGGTTGCCATTTCTTTCTCCAGAGAGGTGTGGTTACTCAGTTGTATTCATTTGTCAAACAATAACAAGCACTTTTCAAAAACAAAATATAGAATAAAATATAATTTATTTGAAAGTCAATAGAAAAGCTTATAAAATTCTGTAGATTTGCCACAATGCCAAGTATTGCATAAATAATTGATTATTTATCCTACTTAAACTTCTTCTCATTATAGGGCTTTTTTTTTTAATTTTGCAAAAGGATTATATCTTTTGGAGACTCCAGAATTTTAATTGTAATTTTATTAACTTGGGGCTTTTGTGACATAAATTATGAGAAAGAGTTTTAGCTAACACTATGTTCTGTGCTCAAATTAAGGGATTCATTACAGCATTAAATAAAGAACATAAGCTCTCAGTTTATTCATTTGATAGAAGAGGTAATAAAAAGGAAAATGAATCTCTCCACTATTGTAAGCCAAGGTTATATAGCTGTCTTGATTCTAATTGTCTGATCTACAAATTTTGAAATAAATGGAAGAGATTTAAACAATGTTTTCTCTTGTCACAAAATGCATGGACACAGAGATTTTCATACTGAGTGAAGTGAATAAGTCAGAAAAGGACAAATATAGTATGATATCACTTACACGTGGAATCTAAAAACAAAAAGAAATAGAGTTACAGAATTAGAAAGCAAACTTATGGTTACCAGAGGGTAAAGGGAGTAGGGATAAATTCAAAGACAGGAATTGACATATCCACACTACTATATATAAAATAGATAATAAATAAAGAAGGACTGTATGGCACAGGGAACTCTACTCAATACACTGTAATGACCTATATGAGATCTAAAATAGAATGGGTGCATGTATGTGTATAAATGATTCTCTGTGCTGTACTCCTGAAACTAGCACAATATTGTAAAGTGACTATGCTCCAATAATTTTATTAAATGCCTCTTTAATAGATTTTCTAAACTACTAATTTTCTAAAAGTGCCAATAATTTTCTTTAAGTATTTATCTGTTCCATTTTGAGATGTAGAGAGAATATTCACTTCCACATGACTTCTAATAAGTATTTACTATCTTTATCCATATACTTTTGAACTCCTTAATGTAATAATTAAGACAATAAACCCCAATATTCCAGAACTTCAAGTACACCATAATTCCAGGTTTAAGTAAAACCACTCACATATAGTTTATAAGTCAAAGAAAACAAAAGATAAATTAGAACACATTTGAGCATTTCCAATTATTTTTCCCTTGGCAATTTTTCAGAGAAGAGCTTTTATCTATACAAAAATAGGAGAATGGAGATAAATCCAAGTGAGTATATCTGTAGGGGTAGCACTGCAATCACCTATATGATGACAATGTGAGAGCATGTTTCTCACATTCTTAAAGCTTCAACATGGTGTCTTAATAGAGATTTCTGTGCAAAATCATAAATGCTTTACATATTTGCAACTACAAGAAAGAGGAAAA
This sequence comes from Antilocapra americana, assembly GCA_007570785.1. NCBI lineage: Eukaryota > Metazoa > Chordata > Mammalia > Artiodactyla > Antilocapridae > Antilocapra > Antilocapra americana. The sequence continues at coordinate 4,707,559 of ML661325.1, forward strand.
GAAATTCTGCATATTGCTTGTGCACCACCATTTTTTAAATAAGATTCACATAATGGAACATTCAGTATACACTGTGTCCTACAAGCTATTCAATTTTTTATATGTCTAAGTCTGAAGATATTGAAACAACACTCTCTAATTTAGCAATAATAGCTCTAAATTTAGACTGAGACCAGTTTGGCTTCAAGTCTTATCTTAGTCTTTTAATAAATGAGGAATCAATATCTGGTTTCCTAAAATACTGTACCATAGATATGAAACAATATGCTAATTATGTCACCACTAATAGACACTAATTCCATTCCAAACACTCGTTTTATTCATTTATCAAATAAATGTAAGAAATAATTAGAATAATAATCTCATAGGTGTGCTGGGAGGATTAAATAAAAATGTACATATAAGCTGTTGGCATGATTCTTGGCAGAGAACTTTCAGCCAATAGATTGCTATCATTAAAGTTATATACTATTTGAAAGATTTCCTTCTTCCAGCCCTGTTTTAATGCTATATTTGAGAGAACAAATCAGCAACTGAACATTTGACTTTATTTTAATACAGTCAGATGGCTTCATATCTCTTTGTACATGTAACTCTAACAAAACAACTGATCAGGAATCAGAAATTATAAGGCACAGTTAGCTAAAACTGCTATGAATCTATGCCCTTGAGGCTTCCCTGGTGGCTCAGAGGTTAAAGCGTCTGCCTGCAATGTTGGACACCCACGTTTGATCCCTGGGTCAGGAAGATCCCCTGGAGAAGGAAATGGCAACCCACTCTCCAGGGTTCTTGCCTGGAGAATCCCATGGACGGAGGAGACTGGTGGGCTACAGTCCAGGGGGTCCCAGAGAGTCGGACACGACTGAGCAACTTCACTTTCACCTTCATTTTATGCCCTTGAGTAACATTGCTACTCACCTAAAAAATACAGAGGGGAATGTAGGTTTAAAAGTGGGATATATAAAGCTTTAATGAAAGCAGAATGTGAAAAAATAGAATACAAACCGACATTTCATACCTTATAAATGAATAAAGTTGAGTTTATTTTTACAAGGCTCTAAAAAGGCACGAGTGATGTTAATTTAGACAGCTGAATTGTGTAAGATAAACAATGACTTAAAACAGTTACCATAAAAAAAAATGTGTTAATGGTTTAGAAAAGACTAAGTAAAATCTATCCAACTGAGGGAAAAAAAGCAGTAAATCTTAGGTCCTCTTTAAAGTGATGTGTTACTTATTTATTCTGTTTGGGATTTTTTTCCCTCAATTTATTTCTCTTGATTTAATATATAATTAAGTTTCTTGTGCATAATTATATTCTTTTCATTTCCATTTCTAAGAAATCATGGAACTTCAAAATTGAAAGTTCATTATAATGCTAATATTTAGCACTTGAAAAAAATTCCCTTGTGCAAATAACTCAATTAACTGCCTGATTAACTCTGTTTACTACATTCCTTTTCTCTTTCATTCATGCCATTTTTTCTCCAGTTTCAGTCAAGAAGTTAATTCTCTATGATTTATTGTAAAAGGACATACTTTTCTTGGTTTATTTGGTTGGCTTGTTTTCATATGTGAACTTTTCATTTTTTAAAGTATATTTTACTGCTGACAGTTACTTCAAAAAACAATTTTTATATTGTTCACCAGGCATCAATTGTACTAATGTCTACTCTCATTACCAAGTTCTAAAAATCCTACAATCCTAAAATCCTACCACTCATTATTTAAAGGGTAAAATATGTCCCCATAATCTTTGTAATACCAAATACAGGTATCAGATTATAGGAAAAAAGTAACTCTAAATGAGAGGTGGCATGTTAGAATCCTAAGGGTATACTATTAAGCAAACTGGAGGATATTTTTATTACAGTATAACTAGAATAATGGATTAAGAAAGTCGATCCTCTTTTTAATTTAGCAAGAGGTTCATATATTTAATTTGTTGCTTATTTGAAATATCTGATGAATGTTCAGTGCTCACAGGGCACTGTGATTAAATGAGGGATGAGCTTATAAATTGTTAAAAAAAAAGATCTCTGCCCATTTCCTGATTGTCTTCCCAGACTCCAACACAGTATAAGAAAAGAGAAAAGGGGAACACTAGGTGATGAAAGAAGAGAGAAGGAAATAATAGAAAAAAGGAAGGGAAGAAGAGAAACATTATCCCAAGTTGATTAGAAATGCAGCCTGTGGTGAAAAATATGTCATCTCCAAGTCTGGCTCATATATTTAAGTATATTCCTGGGCCTCATTTTACCCATCTGAATAACGAGGCTACTATTATCGACTTTGTAGAGCCCTTGGGAGAATTAAATGAGATATTTCTTTAAGTTATCTGGTACAAAGTACACTTCCAATACATGATATTTACCACATATGATAGAATGTATCATAGGAAACATCAATTTTTAGCATATTGTTTTCAAATCATTGTTGACAACTTGAATAAGGAAATCAACATCAAACCAATCTTCTCTGACACAGTGATAGATTAAATGAGCTCAGAGTTTAAAACACTAAAAAATTCACCCATGTTAAAGGGCTAAATCAAAATCACTGCAGATAGTGATTGCAGCAATGAAATTAAAAGTTGCTTACTCCTTGGAAGGAGAGTTATGACCAACATAGACAGCATATTAAAAAGCAGAGACATTACTTTGCCAACAAAGGTCCATCTAATCAAGGCTATGGTTTTTCCAGTAGTCATGTGTGGACGCAAGAGTTGGACTATAAAGAAAGCTGAACACCGAAGAATTGATGCTTTTGATCTGTGCTGTTGGAGAAGACTCTTGAGAGTCCCTTGGACTGCAAGGAGATCCAATCCGAAAGGAAATCAGTCCTGGATGTTCATTGGAAGGACTGATATTGAAGCTGAAACTCCAATACTTTGGCCCCCTGATGCAAAGAGCTGACTCATTGGAAAAGACTCTGATGCTGGGAAGGATTGAGGGCAGGAGGAGAAGGGGACAACAGAGGATGAGATGGTTGGATGGCATCACCGACTCAATGAACATGAGTTTGAGTAAACTCCCGGAGTTGGTGATGGACAGGGAGGCCTGGCGTGCTGCAGTCCATGGGGTTGCAAAGAATCGTACCTGACTGAGCGACTGAACTGAGCTGAACTGAAAGGTAAATAAGCCTCATACTGTTTTGATTACTGTACTTTGCAGTATAGCTTGAAATCAGGGAGCATGATACTGCCAACTTTATACTTCTTTCTTAAGATTGCTTTGACTAATCAATATCTTTTATGTTTCCATAAATAAAATAAAATAAAATAAAATCAGTTAACTTTGAAATGGAATTTAATATATGCAAAAAATTATTTTATTGCTGTATTTTAATAAAAAGTAAATCAATCATGAATGGGTTACCCCAGTATAATTCAGATAAACAATGAAAATTTGGCTATTTGTATCATTATGGATACAATATAACATTTTATTCCTACTCATAAGACTTTTTCTCCTCAAATATCTAAAATGATTTCGAGAGTTTACAATACAGCAAAAGCAGTTCACTTTCTTTTATGATCTTCATATGTGATTAATTGATGCAAAATACCCTCCAGATTGTCTAGTCTTATATTTAAGCAAGTGAAGTATAGATGTGAGTGGCCACCTTGATTTGTTTTGCCAATCTAATGTCATATACATCTAGAAATCATAAAAACAAGTCATCTGAATGCAAAGCTCTTTTCCTCTGCTCATTTTGATTACACTGGATAGAGCTGTACCTACTGGAGTGGTAATTTTAAATTTAATATTCATTAGGAACAAATGATACAAATAGCCAAATTTTCATTGTTTATCTGAATTTTACTGGGGCAACCCATTCATGATTGATTTACTTTTTATTAAAATACAGCAATAAAATAATTTTTTGCATATATTAAATTCCATTTCAAAGTTAACTGATTTTATTTTATTATTTATGGAAACATAAAAGATATTGATTAGTCAAAGCAATCTTAAGAAAGAAGTATAAAGTTGGCAGTATGAAAATTATGTGACACTGTCTGAAACATTAAGGGAAATTTTTGCCTTAGACATCCTTTCTAAGGGGTAAAATCAGGTTTTTTCATGGTTTCTACAACAAACATATCTCAATCAGTGGTACAATACTTGATTAAAAATGTATTTGTGTAATATTCATGCTGTATTTTAGGAGTACTGTATTTAGTCAACAATTTCTACTGTGATCCATTTTTTTTAAAGTTTGTGTGTTCAATTAGTATTCTGAAGAGAAATGTGGAATAAGAGTATGAACATATCCATAGCCATCATCATTAAAGAATATACTTTCTATTTTTTCTGCTTTGGCTAAGCTACTTTTAAGATTTTTTTTTCAATGTGTTATATAGATCAGCTATTCTATTTAAAGTTTTCTGTTTTCATTGAAAAGTGGGGAAGTTATCTAAATAGATGCTCTGCTGTACTGTGCTTAGTCACTTAGTTGTGTTTAACTCTTTGTGACCCCATGGACTGCAGCAAGCCAGGCTTCCCTGTCCTTCACTATCTCCCAGAGTCTGCTCAAACTCATGTCCATGAGTCTGTGATGCCATCCAACCATCTCATCCTCTGTTGTCAACTTCTTCTCCTGCCCTCAATCTTTCCCAGTATCAGGGTCTTTTCCGACGAGTCAGCACTTCCCATTAAGTGCTCAAAGTATTAGGGCTTCAGCCGCAGTCCTTCCAATGAATATTCATGGTTGATTTACTCTAGGACTGATTGGTTTCTAAAGGAAATCAATCCTAAAGAATATTTTGTGATTGACCCTAAAGAATTATGAAAAGATTCTGCACATATTTATCATGTCCCACTGTCTGCATCTTGGAGAAGAAAATGGCAACCCACTCCAGTATTCTTGCCTGGAGAACCCCATGGACAGAGGAGCCTGGTGGGCTACAGTCTATGGGGTTGCAAGAGTCAGACACGACTGAATGACTGAACCGCCACTGCTATCTCCAAAGCGATGCCGCTGCTGCTGCTGCTGCTGCAGTGATGATGAGAACAGATAGCTCTGTCCTCAAATTGGTGAAAGACTCAGTTCAGTTCATTTCAGTCACTCAGTCATGTCTGACTCTTTGCGACCCCCTGAATCACAGCAGGCCAGGCTTCCCTGTCCATCACCAACTCCCAGAGTCCACCCAAACCTGTGTCCATCGAGTTGGTGATGCCATCCAGCCATCTCATCCTCTGTCGTCCCCTTCTCCTCCTGCCCCCAATCCTTCCCAGCATCAAGGTCTTTTCCAGTGAGCCAACTCTTTGCATGAGGTGGCCAAAGTATTGGAGTTTCAGCTTCAACATCAGTCCTTCCAATAAACTAGCTCTACATAAATTAATACAAAGGAAAAGACCACTACTATTAAATATATAGAGAAGATAAAATTGATTAAGGTGGAAGAGAGACTGCTGGCAATTGCTTTCTGAGAGGTGATGTTTGAGTTGAGAAGAACAATGAGAAGAAGACAGCTGTATGCTGACCTGGGAGAGGTGAATTTTACGCATATATTATATCAAGTTCAGAGGGGCTGATTGGAAATATATCTGGCCTGTTTAAGTGACAGGAAAAAAAAAAAACCAGTATGGCAGGGCATAATGAGAGAAAAAAAAAAGCAAAAGGAGAAGCAATCAGAGAGAAAATAGGAGGTCAAATAACATAGGGCCACATAGCTGAGGAACACACACACACACACACACACACACACACAAGTTTCTGACAGATGGACACTGGATTGACATCCAGTGTTAGTCAGTAGTGTTTTCCTGTTGAATGTAACCTCACAGGATGTTAGTAACAAACAAGACCCCTCTGTGATCACGATGAATCAAGAAATAAGCAAGAGCACTCTGTATTGAGATCTGAATGAAGACAAAATGCACGAACATTGTCCGAATTCCAAAGATGGTCAAATGCTTTTACCTTGATGATATGAATGACTCTGCTTCTTTCCAATCTCAGGTTTAGTCTCACTCTATTCTTATTGTGGTCTGGAGAAGAATATTTAAGGTACCTAGTCATAACTAACAGCATTCAATGTCAGTTCATGCCCACAACACATATTGCTAAAAAGGACTCTGCAATTTCAAAACACAATTTCATTTTGCTAGAGCTTTCTGAAAATAGCTTTTCAATGCAGTTTGAAAACAAATCATCTGAAGTGCATTTTCTACAAAGACATGTGACTACTTTCCATTAAGAACATGTGGTTCTCAATACCATTTTCATGTGTAGATACCATTACATTTGCATGACAAATTTACACTTATTATCACCTGTGCTCACCACAGATCATGTACACTCAGCATTTTTGTCACTCTTCTCTTTTTCAAGGAGTAAGGTAGTCACAGAGAGGTCAAGTGATTTGTTCACCATCACTCCACTTAAGAAAACAATGGAGATTTTAATCAAAGTCCCTCTGTATTAGTTCAAAACCTCTGAAACTACAGAAAGGAAAAAATTTTACCTCTACTGAAATTGTATTACTTTCTTTTTGACATGTCAGCATAAAACGGTAATCTTCATTATCCTTATCAACATGGAAAAACAGATTAAAATCCATGTTTTAGACATATTCAAACAAAATCAACCTGAAATTGTCTCTGAATTTTATATCTAAAAATAATCTTGAATTTAACTGAACTTCTGTTCACTTTCTGTTGGAAAAAAATAAACTATCTATTTTAGATGGAAAGCTGTGTATCAGCAAACTGTATCTTGGGAAATGAACCTGTATGAGATTTTTGGAAGCATTTGTGAGGTTTACAAATTATATCTTGGATTCTGTTATGGTTCCACCTTACATCAGAAGTCTTTTCTTCTTGGGGGAATCGCAGGACTGTAAGTCTTCTTTGCCCAAGACATTTTCTCTCCTTTGTCACAGGGAGACTACAAATCCAGAAACTGATTTTATGACTTCAGAGGGTTGATATATGAATTTTAAAGGTTCAGCAGAGCAGATAGCAAGCTTGCTTAGCACAGAGCAATTACTATTGATATTGTTGCAGATACTGAATATAATAGAGAAATCTTAGATTTGAATAAGAAATTTCACTGGAATCTCTCTCATAATCCACCTTTTATGTTTCTCCTGGATTCCCTTTATTCTCTTCTGTTTCAACTTTACTCTTCCCTGGAGTTCAGTCCTTGATATATTTCCATTTACTTTAAATCAAGGTGAGCTTATTATTATGTTTCATGATTTGACTTCTACCAATATTAGATAACACCCAAATATGTGCCCTTTACCATGATTCCTTTGAGTACTTCAAAGGCAGATTCCATACCACTGACTCACTTTCCTCCCTCCATCCCATTCTTACTTCTCAGAATCCTCATTTTCTAAATGACTCAATTTATAAATCTGGAATCATCCATTACTCCTGTATCTTCCTTCCCTCTTGTTTTATCAGGACCTGCAGACTTTATCTCTCATATATTTATTTCATCCAATCTATCACCTCCATTTTCATTCTCACCACAACCCTAGGTTAAGCATTCCTGAACACTTGTCTCTAAATTGAACTCCTTCCTGCAATGGGTTTTCTAATGAATGAAAGTGAAAGTATTAGTCAAACAGGCCTGTCCCTCTTTTTCTGACCCCATGGACTATAGCCTGCCAGGCTCCTCTGTCCATGGGATTCTACAGACGAGAATACTTGAGTGGGTTGCCAGTCCTTTCTCCAGGGGATCTTCCTGACCCAGGGGTTGAACCCTTGTCTCCCGCATTGCAAGAAGATTCTTTACCTTCTGAGCTATCAGGGGAACTTTCTAATGAATACATACTCCTAGAATCATTTATGCAAACTGCAAATATCCTCATTCATTTAAAGAACCTAGGCAACAGCCCCTACTTTTCTTCACAATACATACCTCTGCTTTTATTCTTCTCTTCTGCATTGCATTCAAATGTATGCATATCCATCCATTTTAACTATATTTTAAATAAAACTAAACAAAGTGATTGTAAAGATGAAAAATAAAACTTTAGTTATTTTAATGCTGTTCTTCTGTGTGACACATGGAACTTTGACCACCTAGACAAGTTTATACCTTATTTTTCTTCAGGGTATATTCTAATAAATTCCAAACTTGTATTTTCTATTTGCCCCATGAGGTGCAAGCAGAGGGTGATATGGGAGGGCTCAAAACCTTCAAGCAGTCTTGAATCCAAAGAAGCTTTCTCAGAAGAGGCAACATTCAATTATGGTATTGATTTAGTAAGACAAATTTCTATATAATATTTTATTGGTTCCATAATGTTTTTCACATTATGGAGTTTCCACCAAAATGTTATCAAGTAGAAATATTTATCTCATTTTTACTGATGAAAAACTCAGCTCAGGAATGTTATATAAGTTACCTGATATCACACAGCCAGTAGGTAGCTGAGAGAGAGCATGAAATCAGATCAACAGTTTTTTTTAAATAGATGAAAACATTGCAAATCAGTAACTAAGTCAAGGTCAAAAGTGGCTGTGGGGGAGCTGATTTGATCTGATTTCTTGTCTAGTGCTTCTGATTCTGCTTCTCACCCTGCCCAAGTGTCACATTTTCTCCAGCAATAAATGGCACCTTCCATTTACCTGGCACAGTTGATCTAAGATACAGTGCTACCTAAATCATGTAAATAGTTGAAGATCAAAACTAAAGTTCTGACAATTTTTAAATAGACTGTTTACTAAGCATTGTAAGTGCTGAGTGTTGGAGATATAATACCTGCTATAACCAATCAAAGGGCTTCTCTGGTGGCTCAGTGTTAAAGGATCCGCCCATCAATGCAGGAAATGCAAGAGACATGGGTTCAGTCCCTGGCTCGGGAAGATCCCCTGGAGTAGGAAATGGCAACCCACTCTAAAATTCCATGGCCAGAGGAACCTGGCAGGCTGTTGTCCACGGGGTGGCAAAGAGTCAGAAAGGACTGAGTGACTGACCACATTATAACCAAGCTACACAACAAGGGCATTCTATAACTTATTTAAGCTTTTCCAATATAAGTTTTGTAATGAAAAATGTTGAAAGAGAAGTTTTAAGAGTATTTCCAGTTTTTGCCTACTTTTCATTTTTATTTTAAAATACTATCTTGGCTTTATTTAAACACAGTGTATCACAGAAAGATCCACAATGTTGGACTAGAGCTATAAAGAATATTGACACATTCTATTTATGCCTTCATTATTGGGGACATCCATACACTTCCCTCAGGCTTATACATTCCTGAAATAAAACCAAGCATATGGTTGGTTGATTGTGACATTTGCTCCATAAGGCCAGACTAGAAAATCTAAGAAGTCATAATCACATTGACAGAGCCATATGTCTCATCAAACTGAACCACTCACATGTCTCATATGCTACTGACTTTAAAGCTAAAACCAGAAATAAAGCAAAACCAATAATCAGCCATCAAATATTTACTACATGGATATTTTATGTGAATAAGAAATGTAGGTTAAAGCTACACACATGTACACACAAACTTTTGCATACATATATGTACATAAAAGTTATAAAACATATACAAAACACTGTATCTATTACATATGAATAAGATATATGTGATTAAGATTATATATAAGCATATATATATATATGATTAATATATATAAATATATCATTGCTGTTGTTCAGTCCTAAGTCATATCCAACTCTTTGAGATCCCATGAACTGAAGCATGCCAGGTTTCCCTGTCCTTCACTATTTCCTGGAGTTTGCTCAAACTCATGTTCATTGAGTCAGTGATGCTATCTAACCATCTCATCCTCTGTCATCCACTTCTCCTCCTGCCTTCAATTTTTCTTAGCATCAGGGTCTTTTCCAGCGAGTCACCTCTTTGAATCAGGTGGCCAAAGTATTGGAGCCTCAGCTTCAGCATCAGTCCATCCAATGAATATGCAGGGTTCATTTCCTTTAGGATTGACTGGTTTGATCTCTATGCTCTCCAAGGCACTCTTTCCCTTGTTTTTTTTTTTTTTTGCTCTTCTTCTAAAACTATGTTTTATTTCCAGAAGGATGATATGGAACACAGGGCAAGAAGATGAAAACCACAAAGTATTTACTACCTGTGACCATAAATCTAAGATTTATATACAAATCTAAGATATACGATTTGTATATAAGATATATAATTTGTAGTATAAGATATATAAATCATGTATCTTAGATTTGTATATGACTTAGATTTATATAGATAATATAAGTGTATGATATATATATATAAATCATATAAATATATTCATATATGTATATATAAATCTTAGGTTTATGATCACAGGTATTGAATACTTGATGGTGTTCATCTTCTTGCCCTGTGTTCCTTATCTTCCTTCTGGAAACAAAACATAATCTTAGATGAAGAGAAAAGCAATTCCCCTTGCAATCTCTTGTGATTTAAATGGGGCAGCACCCACTGCTAACTTTCAAGGGTAGATGTGTGCAGCTGTGATGTTATCTCTTGACAAAAGGGCTGGAGTGAATACTGAAAAGATATTATTATGAGTATTGAAAGATATCATGTATGCGGATCCATACCATAGAAGATCACATCAAAAATGCCCTTTGAAGATTTTTCAGATAATATTCGAAATTCCACTTCACTCTCCTTTGGTGGCTTCTGTAGAATTTGAAATTAATGGTAGCTGCCAAGTTATTTTGCTTCTCCCTTCACTAGTTTAACAACTAGATGTGACTTTCCACCTTGTCAGACCTTAATTCCATTCACTTTAAACAGATCCCAAAGTTTAGTCTCTGTAGTTTGTGGTGCCCAGAAATTTAGCTGCTGATCTTTAAATCTGTAGTTTAGACTATCTATATTGAAATTTCTAGGAATTGGATGCAGTTACTATGTTTGAATTTTTTGTTATTGTTGTTGCTTTTTTTTTGCAATTAATTAGGTTTGCAATTAACCTGTGGATGACTTTTACTTATGTTAGAGACAGTTTTGAATGAACATAAAAATTTTTATAGAGAAAATTTCTTCATGTATTTTTAAAAATGAGATGAAAGGGATGTATTTATAGAAATGATATTTAATGCTTTTGAAGTTGTATGCTAAGAATTACAAAGTGATCTATCATCAGAATTCTTCAAGTTATCCAGCAGTTGATGACTCAGTTAGATTTTTCTCCTAATTTTGCAGAAACACACCATGGCTTCCCACTCAAAGCCCTAAAATAGCTTACCATGTTCCTTTCATGTTTGAAATAGTCATATAAGGCTTGGCTATTCATGGCCTCCCTGATTTCACCTCCTACAAATCCCCCTTCATCCACTAAGCTTTAGTTATAAAAAATTCCAAGAGATTTGCTCCTTGAATATATTAGGCACTGTGGCCACTTAAATTGTTTTTATGCTGGCTGTTTCCTCTCTTTGGAATGTTTTAGCCTAATGTTTAAATATCACCTTTTCAGTGAATACCCTTTCCATAACTAATGACTATCTTCTTTATTGTTGCAACCCAAACTCCAAACTTAACACTCTCCACCCTCTTATGTTGCTATTCACTTAAACATTTGTATTATTTACTTAACTACTTTACTGTTTGTTTTTTCTCTTTCATTACTAGAATATAAAGTCCATGAAAATGAGTAACCTGGTGAAGGTGATACAAGTGACAGAAGTGACCAGGATTGGAAATCAAACATCCCAGTTACGTGATCAGTACTCTTATCTACTGTATCCCAAAGCGCACTCAGCCCTGTTATCTCCCAAATGCCCATTCAGCGCCCAACACAACCGCTGATTTGTGTCGTGCCTCTTTGATTGCTTTTGTTGTTCAGTTGATAAGCTATGCCCCACAGACTGCAGCACTCCAGGCTTCTCTGTCCTCCATACCATGACACGGATAATCATAATTGATTTCTTTCTCTTTCTCTACTAAAGCGAAAGTTCTTGAGTGCACCCTATCTCCTAACATCACATCTGAAATTTTAAAAGCTGTAATTTTTTATTGTTTTTTTTTAAATAATTTAGTTTTACAATGGTGAAAATGTATCATCTATAGAAAGAGATTTTTGGTGCTGGTCAGACATAGGAGTGGGTTACTACAAAGCGGGATTTTTCATTTTTCTTTATGTGAGAACTGTGGATTTCATTTTTCAGCTTTTACATGGCTTTGGATCCATCACCTTTCTTTTCTGCTAACCTAGTCCATTTAGTAGAGCAAATTAATCCAGCACAGCTGATGGGAAGTTGTGTGTTAAGAGGATTATGCTTCTATCACAGGAAATAAAGAAATGCAACTCTGATTATTTATTTTTCTCTCTCTCTGCTTGGCTAAGATCAGAGACCAGGGAGGACTGAACAAGTCACTGTAGAATTTCTATATCTAGGGGAAATTTATCTGGCAGGTTACAATAACAGTTCTGATTGTGTATTTGAGTTTGAAGTTTGATTTACTTTCGGGAAGTGCTCTAACTTCTTTTCTGAAAAGAATACATTTGATACATGCTGTTTCCTGGGGTTATACTCTATCTGGGGATTGAAAGTAACTCTAGCTTTGATTTCTTTCAAACGATGTGCTCATGGGGACACACGCATGTAGGCACACCTCTCAAAACATTAAGATTGAGCTGGAAACTAGAAGGAAAGCTTGGCTTCTATTGCAGCTCTGTAGGAAACCTCCATCTAAGATCACTGACTTGCTTGGCAGGTGGTGCTCAGGTTTGTAAAAGTACAGGAACAAAGGTCGCATTTTCCCAGGCAATTCCTCCTCACAGAGAAACAGATATTTGTGAACAACATATCTGCAGATTTTGTCAGTGTGTGCACTAAGTTGGCATGGTCTAGAGGAAGTACATTTGTCTTTTTCCAGTGTGATCACAATGGTATTTTCTGATTATGATCTCTGAGATTACTTTGTTCTATAGAAGAACACCATGATCTAGCTTGAAGTGTTACGTCAGCTCCTAGAGAAAGCAGACAGAAGCTACTTTTTTTTTTTTTCCAATCTCAATCTCACAATCCAGACAGAATAGTTTCAAGCGGGAAAACACTCACAAATAAATAGATATGGTTATACCTCATTTCTTTTGAATGATGTGAGAGAATCTTTTTTTCTTATATTTTCTGTTATTTCTTAAAAACCACCTTTAAACCAAGTATTTATGACATGAACACCCAGAGAATATTTAGCAAACTGATTTCAAATAAAATATTAATATGTTTTAATTATATTAGATTAAGAATTCCTGTCAAATTCTCAGAAAACTGACCAAGAATAAGGTTTATCTGCTGATAAGAGCATAACTCCAAGAAAGTGGAAGTGAGGGAAAAGGAAATTGAAGCAGGAAATGAGGGAGAGAAATTATGAGAAAACCTTGATACCATTTGGACCAAGCATTAGTGTTGGCTCAATATCAAGGGTTTGTCTTCAGATAAACCAAACTACATACTTAGTTCATGCAGTGGCTGTCAAGTAAAGGTTCAGTTACTGTTCCCCATGATAGCTTTTGAGACGTATACCACTATTTGGGTGATTTTATGTTTCCAATTCAACAACTTCTTTACACAATCTAATAAAAAATATAAGTATACCTCGGAGATATTTCGAGTTAAATTTTCCAAACCACTGCAATAAAATGAACAGAGAATAATATGCTAAATTAGAAATAACATTCTATATTATAATAAGTAGCATCGCTATAATATAGCAAATGCTGTTGGAAAATATGGTGCTGACAGACTTGTTTGATGCAGAGTTGCCACAAATCTTCAATATTTAAAGTGCCATTTATCTGTGAAGTGCAATAAGATGAGGCTTGCCTATGCTGAAAGAACTAGGATTTTGCCATTATGGTTTCAGGCAGTAATGCAATCACAAGTGTACTTGATATAGTAGTTTCTAGTGTGAGAATATCAATGGAAAATTTTTGAATTGTGCACTGTATTTGATAAAGATTAAAATATTTTATTTCACATACATATACCAACTGAATAGATGATGAGGTACCTCTTCTAGACTTGTACATTCCGTCATCATATGCACTATTTTCACTATTTCCATATGTTTTGACATATCCTATATTTAGTTTCTGTTTTGCCCTAAAATTGATGTCTCAACATAGCTGTATTTCTTGAGTGTGACTTGAGTGTAAACCATGAGCTCTAATATGTTTGGTATTTAGTCAAGTAAACCATTCAAAGAAAAAAGAATTCTAAGAAATTGACTTCCTTGTCTGTCTTTCACTAATAACCACCTACTATCGAGTCTTCTTTTCTTCTTTGGAATATAAAAGAAATATTTTGCACTATCTGCAAAACTTTGTTCATTTCACATATGTTGCTACTATTTATATAAACTATGTTTATTATTTTTCAATTTCTCTTGGCTTATCTATTAATAAAAATATGGTAACATTGAAATGCATCACAATTTTGACAATTGCAATTAATGAAAAATGTTTCTGCTTAAGATGTGCTTTACTTGTCATGGTTGTTTTCAAGACCAAATTATGGTTTTTAAGGAAAGGATATGTGTATTGCATTTTAAGGCAATCTATTCAAGTGAATAAAATAATTCATCCATGGGATTTCTGCTTCCTATTAGTAAAATGTCCACCCCTATAGGCACGAGCAGCTCTGGTTTTCCAAGTTGTTTATCCACCAGGTGAATGCATAGTTTCTCAGCAGCAGAGAGGCAAAGAAAAACAATGTAAGGTGAGAAGAGTTATGAGTTGTGGTGGACTGGTAAATGAGCTTCCAAGTAAAGGAAGGACAAAGAGACAGAGAGAGAGAAGAATAAAAGAAGGGAGGGAAGGGAAGGAAAGAAGGATGGAAGGAAGAAGAGAGGGGAGGAAGAAGGGAAATTATAGAAAGAAAGCTAAAAGAAGAAAGCTCTAAAATACAGCATTGATTGAATTTGCCTTAACTGTGTTATAGAAACTCTTCCACCAAATCCCATTTCAAACTGTGGATGATTTAACAACTGACTCTCAGTGCTCTCAGATATTTGACCAGTAGTTGCTTCAGGAGCCCATAGAAGCTGGTTCAACAAACCACTAGACGCGAAGCACAGACACTGTTCGTCTGTGTTCATGCAAAAACAGTTGTCATGATGGCTTGGATAACACAAGTGGGTAATGACCTCAGAGAAAGATGTGTCCTACAGGATCTAAATCAATATCTAAGATGTATGGGATTCAGACTTTGATTATTTCATATCTATGTTTAAATTAACTTTTGCTATTCTTGGTCTTGACTTCTGTTTGCCAATTCTGACTACATACGTTATAAATCTGTCCAATGAATATTTATAAAACATCACTTTTATCTTGCTACTTGTCCAAGCATTACTTGGTAGTACTGGGTTTCCATCCTATCTGGATGTACTGAAATTCAATTCTGACACTGACCACCCAGAGTTGGCATGGATCTCACTAGTTAAGGGTTCAGTCTGCTACAAAATTGCTATTTCCTTTACTTGTAGGTCACACATTCCTCTTTCTTTATACGTTTCATGTTGTTCAGTTGCTAAGTCATGTCTGACTCTTTACGACCCCATGTTCTGCAGCACACAGGGCTTCACTGTCCTTCACTATTTCCTGGAGTTTACCCAAACTCATGTCCACTGAGTCAGTGATGCCATCCAACCATCTCATCCTCTATTGCCCCCTTCTCCTCCAGCCCTCAGTCCTTTCCAGCATCAGGGTCTTTTCTAATGAGTCGATTCCTTGTATCAGGTGGCCAAAGTATTGGAGCTTCAGATCCATCATCAGTCCTTCCAATGAATCAGCTCAGTTCAGTCTCTCAGTCATGTCCAACTCTTTGTGACCCCATGGACTGCAGCACGCCAGGCTTCCCTGTCCATCACCAACTCCCGGAGCTTACTCAAACTCATGTCTATTGCGTCGGTGATGCCGTCCAACCATCTCATCCCCTAAATATTCAGGGCTAATTTGTTTTAGGGTTGACTGGTTTGATGGCCTTCCTGTCCAAGGGACCCTCAAGACTCCTCCAGTATCACCACTTGAAAGCATCAACTATTCGGCCCTCAGCCTTATTTATGGTCCAATTCTCACATCCATACATGACTACTGGAAAAAATCATATATTTGACTATATATGTTTCATAAATGTTGAAAACTAGTCATTTTAGATTGTACACTACAGCAATTCTAAATTTTACTTGTTTCTTAGGTAAGGCTGTCATAGCTGCTTTGTTGCTCACTCACCTGGCCCAGACCTCATCTGTGGAAGTTGTGTCTGTTGCATTATTCAGTCTTTGGGTTCCTGGAGTTTCTGTTTTGTTTTTTTAAAGGTTTCCCCCAATTATTAGCATAACTTGTCATATGCCTACAACTGGTCAGAGATTGAGTTCAAATGCACTTGGACCTAGTAAAGATTCCATACCACTGATTTAACTATATATGTGCTGGGTGTATCTTTAAAGTTCAGGCAGGATTTGAATCTGAGGCAGTTTTCACTTTCCAACAAATCCCCTCAAATCCATCCTACGTGTGTCAGCAGCCACACATTCAATCTGGGTTGGTACAGAACTTGAACTTTTTCAGTGCAGCCTTCCAGTTGGTGAGGGATGTATGCTGAACTTATCAAGTACCCGTACTCCCCCACCAGTACATACACATCTGGGTGTCTCTCCTATCCAAAATGCCCCCTTTAAATTTCTAAATATATGTCAATTTCAGAAAAGAAAAGCTGAAGAGTAACACAGTATAGTGGAAGTAACCAAATTAGCAAATACACAGAAGGACAGCCTATTTTATGTGAGGCCTGCAAAGTGAATCAGTGGCACAAAGACTCACCTGAAAGAAGGTTTTATATGATAAATCATGCCAAAAGAGAGAAGGAAGTTTGCTTTCCTGCCATTATTCAACAAGGTTGGCCATAACATTTCAGTACTAAGTGTCACTTTTCTTCTGGAGTCTCCTCTGTAGTAAATCACTTACTGCTTTCAACCAGCATGCTTTTTAATCTCCTTGCAGAGACTTCTTGAAATGAGAGAAAGATTTATTCAATGACAGTTAATCATGATATGCAACCTTGAACATTTTCCCTTAAATATGTGTTCTGTTTTGTCCTTAAAGGCCTTAAAAATATAGGTCCTCATGATTATCATTAAATCCTGCTGCTGGTAAGGTCTTACATTCCCCCTTGGTCCTATTTAAATAACTTATATTTAGAATTATACTTCCTGTGAAGTGAACTGAAGATGCTCAGTCATGTCTGATTCTTTGCGACCCCATGGACTGTATCCCACCAGGCTCCTCCATCCACGGGATTTTCCAGGCAAGAGTACTGGAGTGGGTTGCCATTTCCTTCTCCAGAGGATCTTCCTGACCCAGGGATCAAACCCGGGTCTCCCGCTCTGTAGGAAGACACATTACCTTCCGAGCCACCAGGGAAATCCCTTTACTTCCTGTAGATAGGCTTTGTTTTTGCTTGTTATTTTTAGGCATGTGGGACCTCAGTTCCTCACTGATCACTCCTCAGTGATCAAACCCTGGAACCCTGCACTCGGAGCATGGAGTCTTAATCACTGGGCCTCCTGGGAAGACCCGGGTAGGCTCAATTTTGGAAATTCTGTGGGGGAGGGAGAGTGGTTTAGTATTTTAGCCTAGTAAAGAATAGACTTTCTGAGTTTTACATATATATAATGAGAATAATTGCATTCATAATTTATTAACTAGAAATGTAAAATGAACAGAGGGATCAGCTACATTAGAAAGGGTTCTAGCACAGTTCCATTTTAGGAGAAAGCTTTCTCAGACTCCAGCAGAAGTAGCAGCTACAGGCTTTAGCGATGATCATAAGTATTCCCAGTCATCTTTATTCTTTAACAAAGAGATTCAATCACATTAACCATCTACTTATATAGCATTAATAATTTACAGAGTAGCATTAAAATTTATTGTTAATCTTAGATCCCACCAGTATAGTATCAAGTTATATGATGTTGGAAAGCATTTTTTTTTCAGTTTATGGTTCCCAGTTGCTGATTGAATTATTGTTAGCTTTTTAAAAGGTCTCTAGGGATAAAAGGAAATTGAAAAAATGTCCACCTACTATAATAAGCCCTTGAATCTAAAATGGGCTTTTAACTTCAATAACTATTATTACAAGCACTGTTACATTTCATCTAAAACACATTTTTGGTTTTTTTCTTTCAAGAAGGGATAACAATTTCCTGAGATGGGTGTAGAAACAGAGTTTTGGTGAGTTCCCAAGGTTATATCACTTGCATCTGAATTGGAATGATACCCCAAAGCTCATAAAGGGCAAAGGTGCTTGAACTGGGATTTATTGACTAGCAAGGACACTAGAGGTAACATTTACCTCATTCAAGAGAAAGCCCCAGTGAACAGGGGACATCTTTCCAGGTGATTTTACAAATGAAACAGTGACATTCTGAGGAGCAATTCAATCTCCTAAAATTACATTCCTAACATCAGAACTGAGATTAAAACCTAAAATTTCTGATTACCAGTTCCACACATGGCTATACTTCCCCTGCCCATAACTGAGAACCGATATTAATGTTTTCTTGACATGTATTAAGCATTTACTATACAGCAGGCATTGCACAAAGAACTTTTAAATTGGATATTTTTTCTCTCTGGAAATTCTCCTTTGTTTAAAATAATCGGACTGCCTCTCCTCTAACTCAATCAGAATCCTTTCACCAGGCTTATTTTTAACTGAGCTAAAAATACAAGAATCATGTTAGTTTTCTGCTCATGAGACTGCGAGGATAGGGGCTTGGAACTGAAGGAAGCAGTTGTCTTATCTCATAAGGAAGAATAACAACCACAGCAATAAAAGACATTTTTTGTCATTTAATAACAGAGAGGTGCTTGTTACTTCAATTATTTCATGGCTTGGTGAATTTGAATAGTCCAATCATTTCTTTATTATTCTAGCCTTGTGGATTTTACTGTTTTGAATTGGTAAGCCTCAGTGCTGGAGTTGAAGGTCAATATAGCATCACTCTGTTGAGACTGTATAATAAAATATTTGTTCTGCAGAAAGGAAGATGAAACGATTATCCCAATTTTCCTTTCTTAATGTAATAATAATGTCATTTCTAATTAAGAACGCCTTAGGAAAATAGAGGAGGCCACATTTGTGTTAAGATATTCCTGCCATGTATGCCAAATCAATTTACTTGTAATTTGCTAAAGATGAAGTGAATTAATCAATTTGGGTGTTAAGTCCCTTGGGTATCTGTCCCTTATATTGAAGCTACAAACAGTACTTGTAATTAGTCTTGGCAAAACAATTTCAAGCTGATAAATATCCCTGTAAAGACAATATCTGGCTTCTCAATATTTTGATACCCAGCTCTTAAAGTCAAGACAACTATATGTATTTCTTGGGCATTAATTTTATTTTGGTATGTGCTTTTACTGGAAAGGTATTTATTAAAATTCACTGATATCACTATATTATTAATTCACTACCACACTATAGATGAAATCAGTTTGAATCCCAGCTGAATGACATTGTTTACTTTCTGTACCTTAGTGGATTCACATACCCTTGGGCAAATAATTTCAGCATCAAAGTATAATAAAAGCCATGTTGCATTAAACATTAGTCAATTGATTAAATTTCTACAGATGTAATATCATCCTCTGAAATTAGTCTTATGAAGTATACGTATTCATGCCAAGCTAGACCACATGTGATATATTCTCTGTTTTTCTTTCTTTTTTTTTTTGGGCTGGCCTTGCAGGAGAGAATAACCTTGATGGAACAGAGCAAAAGTGGAATAGGAGATTTTTCTGTCTAATGTTGGTTTACAAATGCCAAAGCAGTCTATTTATAAAATTAAGAAACCTGCAAAATGGACCTTTGAGAACTCTATCCAGGGTTCAATAGATAAAACATGCTATTGCAAAATGGCTCCTTTGTTGATGACTTTTTAAAGAGAAATCAAACAACCACATGTAAAATCTGAAGTTTTTCTTCTTAAGAACAGCTTGTTTAGAGGTTTTTGGGAAGTCTTTGCTTCTAAGAACAACAACTTCAGATTTCCATTCCTTTTGGGTTGAGTGCTTCAATTTTAACATGGAATATCTTTAAAAAACAATTTACTTTTTTTAATTTATTATAATATTTATTAGGAGTAGAGACTGGATCCACTGTACCCCCAGTCTATCATCTGTGCTTCAAAAATAAATACCTTTTAAGTAATTTGCTTACATTTGTTTTTAAAAATTGGTTTTTAAATTCCTTTTACCTATTAGAGATTTATTTTTATGTAGAATAAATGTGAAAAGTATTTGGAATTAATTTTTATTAAAAAGAGAGAAAATAAAAAAATAGTTCAAATAAAGAATGTTTAAATATTTTATTTAAAAAAACAGCAAATGCAGTAAAATACAGCAGAAATATACACTCTACAAAATAGGATGCACAGAAGATTTTATAACTATCAAAAAGGGCTCAATGGCCCTCCTGTATTAATTCCCCTGTAAATAGAAAACATAATCCCTAAGAGAGGACTGGTTTAAAGACAGAAATCTATCAATTGATGGCTTATGTTGCTGAAGTTATTAATGACAAACCATTCAGTCAGAATTGATTTCTCCAAAACACTTTGTCTCTATTACACCATGATATTTAAGTGTTTCAGTGAAATCGTAGCTTCCAGATCACAGTCTGAGTTCCTTAAAAGAATGAGGATTTTCTTAGCACTTTCTAAATCTCCCACAGCTTTACTCATGCCCAGTGAATAATCAGAACTCAATAATATAAAAGTGAATTGATTTTCAAGTTTTCAGGAAATTAGTTATTATCTGTGATATACATTATCTTCAAAGTCACTTTGCCTTATTTCCTGCTTTTTGGAGAAATTATTTTCTGACACTTTTTTTTATCAGACAAAGTAAACTACAAGTACTAATTATTTATTTGATGCATGCTACTATAAAGTAAGGCATATAGCTCTGTTTCTATCTAGACAATCAAACCTAATTAAAACCTTATAAAATACATCCTACCATCTTCATGTGTCATATTGAATAAATCATCAACTTCTCAAATATATTAAGAGATAGTGTTTTTCTTTTCTTTATGACTCAGAGACTGTATAGCTAACCAGCATGCCTAAAAGAAGGGATGTATGAAATATAATTGCTTATTTCATCTTAGTTTGCTGTTTTACATTTTGTAAATGTGCAAATTGGCAAATAAGGATGTGAGAGTTGGGCTATAAAGAAACCTGGGTGCTGAAGAATTGATGCTTTTGAACTGTGGTGTTGGAGAAGACTCTTGAGAGTCCCTTGGACTGCAAGGAGATCCAACTAGGATCTCCTTTCCTTTCCATCCTAAAGGAAATCAGTCCTGAATTTTCATTGGAAGGACTGATGCTGAAGCTGAAACTCCAATAATTTGGCCACCTGATGCGAAGAACTGACTCATTTGAAAAGACCCTGATGCTGGGAAAGATTTAAGGTAGCAGGAGAAGGGGATGACAGAGGATGAGATGTCTGGATGGCTGACTAACTCAATGGACATGAGTTTCAGTAGGCTCTGGGAGTTAGCAATGGACATGGAAGCCTGACATGCTGCAGTCCATGGGGTCACAAAGAGTTGGACACGATTGAGCAACTGAACAGAACTGAAACGTACAAAATAAAATTCAAATTTCATAAATTAAAATTTGTAGTACAGTAAAAAGTGTATTTCGTAATTAATGTAAAATTGCTTTACAGAACTTTGCTGGTTTTTTCCAAGTATCAACATGAATCAGCCATAGGTATACATCTGATAACTCATGAACTGTGTGTCAGAATGCATTTGCCATCTTACTGCAAATAATTGTGGACATAGTAAATTCTCTTCCTATCAACCTGAGATATTTTAGATAACAGGTAAAAATTCTTCCCTATTTTAAAAAGTCTGAAAGCTCCTTTCTTTCTAGAACTACCTATTCTCACATATTATCAAAGTTGCTATAGTATTGAAGTTAAAAGTTTAATTACAAAAAAATGAGTGAACAGAATTTTAACCAGGTTTTAGTCAACATAAGATATAAATGCTGCAGGAAAATTGATCTAAGATAGTATCTTTCATATGCAACAAAAATTTTTAAGTAGATAATGAGGGCACATTATTTGTTAAAGGGTTGACCAAAGAACTAATTATTTGTTAAAATTAGGCTATATATTTACTTCAAAGTAAGGTACCTTTAAAATTGTTTAACAAAAGACAAGTGTATACCTGGAAGTCAATTTCTTCCCTGCTCCTCCACTTTTGGTTTAAACTCTGAGCTAAGAATTTATTTTAAATATTAGTAAAAATTGCCAATTGCAATATTAATTGGGTTATCCTTATTTTCTGAGATAACTTTTATTCTGGAAACTTTTCCTTCATAAAATAAAAAAAAATTTATAAAAACACTTTCAATTTTTTTATTTTATTTATTTATTTTAAGCCTCTGGAAATGGAGAAAAATTCAGATGATTTGAAAAAGTCACTTGAAGCTAAGAGAGCTAATAGAACCCTCAAAAAAGATACATAGGAATCAAAACAATCCCACCAATATGTAAAGGATATTCTAGATTTTTTTCTAAAGCAACTATATATATGATCTTGATTTCTTCTCTAGAATTATTTATGCTTAATTCAATCTTGACAAGTTCAGTTCTGACTAGCAAGATATATTTTTTGAAGATGCGATGTACCCAGCACCTAGAAATTTTCATTTTGAAATGAATTGTAGATATTATGTTCTATTTTATAGCCTTAGTTTCCAAGTGTTCATACTTAAAAATCTGCCATAAACGGAGGCTATTTTCTATAGGAGTGTTTTAATTTTACCAAATCTGAAGGCACAATATTTTCCGTGAGGTTTTACAAAGTGATACTGATACTTTTGCGGGTTTACCAGGTGGTTTACTGCTAAAGAATCTGCCTGCCAATGCAGGAGATGCAAGAGACATGAGATTGATCCCTGAGTTGGAAAGATCTCCTGGAGTAGGAAATGGCAGCCCACTCCAGTTTTTCTGGCCTGAAAAATTCCACGGACAGAGGAGCTTGGGGCGGCTATAGTTCATGGAGTTGCAGAGTCAAATGTGACTGAGCATTTGCACATGCTATCATTTTTTAAATATGTGTTCTTAAAAACAGTTCTGTTTCTGAAGCCTTTTGGATTTACTGTCTCCTTTAGTCTTCACATACTGTTCATGGGGTTCTCAGGGCAAGAATACTGAAGTGGTTTGCCATTCCCTTCTCCAGTGGACCACATTCTGTCAGACCTCTTCTCCCCATGACACGTCTGTTTTGGGTGGCCCCACACGGCCTGGCTTAGTTTCATTGAGTTAGACAAGGCTGTGGTCCGTGTGATCACATTGGCTAGTTTTCTGTGATTATGGTTTCAGTGTGTCTGCCCTCTAATGCCCTCTTGCAATGCCTTCTGTCTTACTCAGGTTTCTCTTAATTTGGACGAGGGTTTCATGGCTGCCCCAGCAAACTGCAGCCACTGCTCCTTTCCTCGGATGTGGGGTAGCTCCTCTCCTCTGCCACCCCAAATCTCAGACATGGGGTAGCTCCTTTCAGCTGCTCCTGTCCCTTCGCAGCATGAAAAGGCAAAATGAGAGAGGTTGCTGAAAGAGGAACTCCCCAGGGAAGTATGTGCCCAATAAGCTACTGGAGATCAGTGGAGAAAAAACTGCAGAAAGAATAAAGGAGATGGAGCCAAAGTAAAAACAATACCCACTTGTGGATATGACTGGTGATAGAAGCAAGGTCTGATGCTGTAAAGAGCAATATTGCATAGGAACCTGGAATGTTAGGTTGATGAATCAAGGCAAATTGGAAGTGGTCAAAGAAGATGGCAGGAGTGAATGGCAACATTCTAGCAATCAGCGAACTAAGATGGACTGGAATGGGTGAATTTAACTCAGATGATCATTATATCAAATACTGTGGTCAGAAATACCTTAGAAGAAATGGTATAGCCATCATAGTTAACAAAAGAGTCCGAAATGCAGTAATTGGATGCAATCTCAAAAAAGACAGAATGATCTCTGTTCATTTCCAAAGCAAACCATTCAATATCATGGTAATCCAAGCCATTGCCCCAACCAGTAATGCTGAGGAAGTTGGAGTTGAAAGGTTCTATGAAGACCTACAAGACCTTTTAGAACTGACACTCAAAAAAGACTTCCTTTTGATTATAGGGGACTGGAATGCAAAAGTAGGAAGTCAGGAAACACCTGGAGTAACAGGCAAATTTGGCCTTGGAGTACAGAATGAAGCAGGGCAAAGGCTAATAGAGTTTTGCCAAGAGAATACAATGGTCATAGCAAACACCTTCTTCCAACAACACAAGAGAAGACTCTACACATGGATATTACTAGGTGGCCAATACTGAAATCAGATTGATTGTATTCTTTGCAGCCAAAGATGGAAAAGCTCTATACAGTCAGCAAAAACAAGACTGGCAGTTGATTGTGGCTCAGATCATGAACTCCTTATTGCCAGATTCAGACTTATATTGAACAAAGTAGGGAAAACCACTAGACCATTCAAGTATGACCTAAATCAAATCCCTTACAATTATACAGTGGAAGTGAGAATTAGATTCAAGGGATTAAATCTGATAGACAGAGTGCCTTAAGAACTATGTATGGGGAGTTTGTGACATTGTACAGGAGGCAGGGATGAAGACAATACCCAAGAAAAAGAAATGCAAAAAAGCAAATTGGCTGAGGAGGCCTTACAAATAACTATGAAAAGAAGAGAAGGAAAAAGGAAAGATATATTCATTTGAATGCAGAGTTTCAAAGAATAGGAAGGAGAGATAAGAAAGCCTTCCTCAGCAATCAATGCAAAGAAATAGAGGAAAACAATAAAATTGGAAAGACTAGAGATTTCTACAAGAAAATTAGAGATACCAAGGGAACATTTCATGAAGAGATGGGCTCAATAAAGGACAGAAATGGTATGGACCTAACAGAAGCAGAAGATATTAAGAGGAGATGGCAAGAATACACAGAAGAACTGTACAAAAAAGATCTTCATGACCCAGATCATCACAATGATGTGATCGCTCACCTAGAGCCAGACATCCTGGTATGTGAAGTCAAGTGGGCCTCAGAAAGCATCACTACGAACAAAGCTGGTGGAGGTGATGGAATTCCAGTTGAGCTATTTCAAATCCTGAAAGATGATGCTGTGAAAGTGCTGCACTCAATATGTCAGCAAATTTGGAAAAGTTAGCAGTGGCCACAGGATTGGAAAAGGTCAGTTTCATTCCAATCCCAAAGAAAGGCAATGCCAAAAAATGCTCAAACTACTGCACAATCACACTCATCTCACACACTTATAAAGTGATGCTCAAAATTCTCCAAGCCAGCCTTCGGCAATATGTGAAACGTGAACTTCCAGATATTCAGGCTGATTTTAGAAAAGGCAGAGGAACCAGAGATCAAATTGCCAGCATCTGCTGGATCATCGAAAAAGCAAGAGATTTCCAGAAAAACATCTATTTCTGCTTTATTGACTATGCCAAAGCCTCTGACTGTGTGGATCACAACAAAATGTGGAAAATTCTTCAAGAGATGGGAATACCAGACCACCTGTCCTGTCTCTTGAGAAACCTGTATGCAGGTCAGGAAGCAATAGTTAAAACTGGACATGGAACAACAGACTGGTTCCAAATAGGAAAAGGAGTACATCAAGGCTGTATATTGTCACCCTGCTTGTTTAACTTATATGCAGAATACATCATGAGAAATTCTGGGCTGGAAGAAGCACAAGCTGGAATCAAGATTGCCAGGAGAAATAGCAATAGCCTCAAATATGCAGATGATACCACTCTTATGGCAGAAAGTGAAGAGGAACTAAACAGCCTCTTGATGAAAGTGAAAGAGCAGAGTGAAAAAGTTGGCTTAAAGCTCAACATTAAGAAACCTAAGATCATGGCATCTGGTTCCATCACTTTATGGGAAATAAATGGGGAAACAGTGGAAACAGTGTCAGACTTTATTTTGGGGGGCTCCAAAATCACTGCGGATGGTGATTGCAACCATGAAATTAAAAGACACTTACTCCTTGGAAGGAAAATTATGAATGACCTAGATAGCATATTAAAAAGCAGAGACATTACTTTGTCAACAAAGGTTCATCTAGTCAAGGCTATGGTTTTTCCAATGGTCATGTATGGCTGTGAGAGTTGGACTATAAAAAAAGCTGAGCACAGAAGAATTGATGCTTTTGAACCGTGGTGTTGGAGAAGACTCTTCAGAGTCTGTTGGACTGCAAGGAGATCCAACCAGTCCACCCTAAAGGAGATCAGCCCTGAGTGTTCATTGGAAGAACTGATGTTGAAGCTGAAACTCCAATACTTCGGCCACCTCATGCAAAGAGTTGACTCATTGGAAAACCCTGATCCTGAGAAGTATTGGGGGCAGGAGGAGAAGGGGACAACAGAGAATGAGATGGCCAGATGGCATCACTGACTCAATGGACATGAGTTTGTTTAAGTCCTGGGAGTTGGTGATGGACAGTCCTGGAGTGCTGTGATTCATGGGGTCGCAGAAGTCAGAGACAAGTGAGGGACTGAAATGACTGAGTTAGTCTTCACAGTCGCTTTAAAAGAATGGTAATTTTTCTCATTATAGGGAGGATGAAATAGAAGTTGAAGAATGAATTACTTTGCCCATGATGTTACTGAGAGTCAGCTGTGGATCTCCATTTCCAGTGTTCTGGTTCTAAATCTCGTGCCTACATACAGTTTTCATTTGCAATAGAGATTTTATGTTAATGGGAAAAAAGTGTAGTGAACAAGAATTCTGTGTCAGAAGCAGCAAAGTCATTTAAATGCAGTGTGACTTACTGCAGTTACTTTCAAGGGATTTGTGCTGTTTGACAAGTCAACTCTTTGTTTACAAGAGCCATAGAACATGTATTTACTCTATTATAAAAATGCAAAATACAGGCAGGTAAAATTTGGGCAGGGTTTGATGACTTCAGTGCTCTGAGTCATATCTTATCCCATCCAGTCGGGCTCAAGTTGGTATATCTAATTAGATAATAAGCATTAAGATATATTTTAGTCCTTTATCACCATAGGATCACATTAACAAAAAGACCAAGCAGGTTTTTTTTATATTTTAAGCTCTTATTTTAAATAAACACTTCAAAACATTAAATGATTTTATCTGTAATAGCAGAGTAAATCAGTGCCACAGTAATTATTCAAGGATGTTAACTCAGGGAGCAACTCAAAATAAATGTCAATGTATTTAAAAAATATTTATTGATAAAATCAATACCTTTTTGTATCACTATTTCCCATAAATCTTTGATAGCTCCTTATTATATATTATGGCATCTAAGCCTAATGACTTTGCCCTTTTTTTTTCACTACAGTCCAACTTCTGTATACAAATATTAATAGATGCCCTGCAGTTCAGTTATATTACTTATTCAATAAAATAGACCTTGTGTGTTTTCTAAAGGTGCCTTGGTGTGACTCATCAAATAGGATCTCAATTTATCCTACTGATTTTTTTCAGCTTTTTTTTCCTACTCCCACAGTACATCTTATGAACTTCAATAATTAAAAAAAAATCATTCTCTGCACTCTTCATTTTGAAAATGACCGTTTGTGTCTACCTCGATTCCGTTGGATGAGATTTTCTTTCTCTATGTATTAAGTTCTAGCACTAACTTAAATGTTAACTACTGATTATTTCTTCATCCATTTCCACCATCTGAGTCATGTTCTCCTTTGAGCTTCCAGAGTAATTTGTTCGTACAGTATGACAGTCAACAAGTAAATAAAAACCGGTGATATTTTCAGACTGTACAATGTTCCAAGCTTAGAGGAGGGAAGGGCAAGAGGAAAGAATGAGAAAAAAAAAAATATGAGCATCCTCTAAAGCAAAGACTGGACCCCCGGCTGTCAACCTGCAAGGAAATAGGGACCTTAGTTCTTTGCCAGCTGAACAGTTCTTTAACAACTGAATGAACTTGGACTCTCCTGGATGCAGATTTATCCTTAAAGCCTCAACACAGCTCTGCTGACCCCCAGATCTCAGCGCTGTGAAATTCTCAGCAGTGAATTCTGCTGAGCCACACTGCGTCCAGACGCTGATCTACAGAGCTCTGAGGCAACGGATTTGTGTTTTGCCTGAGACACTAAATTTGTTAGAGCAGCAACAGGAAATTCATACATTCTCACCTCAGAAACCTCCTTGAGCTTTCCAGAACACACCTTCTTATTTCCAGCTTCCTTACTTTTCTGCTTTCTTTTTTCTGTGTACAATTTTCCCCTCTCTTCTTTTTTATATAACCAATTTTTTTTCCTAGTAAATATATCCTGTAATTTTCCTAATAGTAAGATTATGTGAGTTTTGCAGCTGATGGTATCTTAGTATGCAATTGCCATGATTCACCCTGGAGCTGAGAAGTTAGGTGGATTAGATGTTAGTGCCTCCATATAACAACTTACTTGTTGTATAGCCAAGTATTGATTCTCACAATGGTCCTTTCCCTGATAAATTGGGATTACCTGTTGCTGAATTCATGTCTAGACAATAAGAATTATGAGTACAGAGATCATGATTTATTCTTCTATAAATCATAGAGTGTTTGGTACATAATAACAACTTAATATCTGTTTACCAAACCAAACTTATATGTCGACTTGTTTTACTACTTACAAAAAATGTTTATCAGTATTATCATC
This sequence comes from Antilocapra americana, assembly GCA_007570785.1. NCBI lineage: Eukaryota > Metazoa > Chordata > Mammalia > Artiodactyla > Antilocapridae > Antilocapra > Antilocapra americana. The sequence goes on from ML661325.1 coordinate 4,736,225, forward strand.
AGCTCATTATGAACTCATTTAGCTTTATATTAAGTATCCTTATATGACAACTTTACAAACAGGTAAGAGGTTAAGGGTCCAAGTTAATGTGTGAGAGAGCTTGTTTCACACCAAAAGCTTTTATTCCAAATATTGTGAAGTCTATGTTATACCTACTCTTCACAGTACGTCCACAATATGGAAAGTCTCCCACATGCAACAGATGTCCTCGTTAGCTATAAAGGTTGGACCTTGATGTGAGACTTGTCATCTGCATCATGGGATTTAAATTATGCACCAAACAGTTCCCTATGCATGATTTGATTGGAGGCATAAAAGGCGCAGCAAACAGCCTTACATTGATGCCTGAGCAGAACTTACACCCTGAAAACTGCAGTGGAAAACTTGATTGGAATTAACTACTGTACTGTGATGAGTCTTACTTTATAAAATGACTGTCCAAGGAATAAAAAGATTATTCATAAAGAACAAGAGCTCAGTAACTTTATACTATCTTATCAAGTATCCAGAGAGCTGCTCACAGGTGAACCAGAATGAATAAAAATAATTAAAGCAACTACTGATAAGGAAAAAGTCATTTTCTTTTATAGAATTTGAATGTATTAGATCAGCAATGAGGTGGGATTTTTGTCTGTCTTGGGCAGCACCAGGCAAGTTGTAGCTGGCACGTTCAATTGCAAATGTTTTTTGCTGTGAACAGGGCCAATTTTTGGTCTCTGGGAAGATTTTTCCTCCCCACCTGCTGTGTATTTGGATCTTCTCCATCCTTCAGAAGCTAGTACAAATCCTTTTTCTACCTCATAACCCTCTCAGACTATAAGGTGATGTACTCAGCTGAGCCATATGAAATTGCAGGTAATCATATTTTACTTACAAAAATGACAATTTCATTTTTAAGTATACTTGCTTTGAACTGATCACCTATTATCCTTTATACTTTTTTGAGATAGAAAGGACATGAAAGTGCTATGGAAAGCTATTAAGTAACCAAACAAAAAGTTCTAAATGACAATACGTGCAGAAAGTTATCTGTATGTACGCATGTATGTATGTTTGTTTACATAGACACCCACATGTACAGTCTACACAATCTAGTAAAAAAAATTATACTAAAAAATAAAAGGATAAGACTGTTAAGTATTCATTGAATGACTCCTGAGTGTTAAACCCCGATCAGAGATAGACACAGTCTTTAATTTCATTTGTCGGCTTTTAGTTAGGTGTTATTGCGCTAAATAAGAGACCAAAGAGTGTCAGAAACTTTAAATTACGTCATCACATCCATACAGGTTATGAGGAGTAGAGCTAATTATTTTCACATCCAATCCATCTGTCTTCCAAAACCCTCCAAAGAGTGATCTCTCAAGTTGTTTTCTTTTTTGCCTTTTCTCTTGTTCGTAATGAACACGGCAGCTTAGGAAGATCAAAGAACCTCAGGAGACAAGATACCTAGTCTCCTAAAACAGACTTGATGGAGAGTCTCTACCCGCCAGGGTTGCACAACCTGAGTTTGTGTGACTAAGAAGCTCTATTATATTCAGTTATCAAGATTTAGAGTTTTATCTCTTCCTGAGTCTAGTGTTATTCTGAAGATAACAGTGCTTTGTATTGTGTTCAAATTGCATTCAATTTGTCACCTGGGCGGCAACATCTGGGGGGTTGTTGTTTTTCAGTTGCCCAGTCTGACTCTGCAAGCCCATGGACTGCAGCACGCCAGGTCTCCCTGTCGCTCACCATCTTCTGGAGTTTGCCCAAGTTCATATTCATTGCATCGGTGATGCCATCCAGCCATCTCATTCTCTGATGCCCCCTTCTCCTTCTGCTCTCAATCTTTCCCAGCATCAGAGACTTTTCCAATGAATTGTTTGCATCAGATGACCAAAACACTGGAGCTTTGAAGGCATCAGTTCTTTTGGAGAGACAAACCTCTAAATTGACATAATCTGTTTCTCTATATCTTTATTGAATGGAAAATCACAGCAATCTTATGAACCAGAGTAAATTATTTGATAGTGACTCCTCAGAGAACTGGATTAAGAAGGACTCTGAGAATATACCTGTATCATTTCTGGTCTACTGCTTTTATTACCCTAAATTGAGTACTTACCCACGTACAACAGAGATTAATTTTCTTGGCTTCCGGGTGAGCCTGACAAAGGTGGAGGCTTTTGGGTATTGATTCTATCAGACTTCACAGATCTTGGGCACCAGCTGGGCTTATAGGCATCAAGGCTGCCTCTCTGTTCCAGCATAAGGCCAGTGGGGTGGCGATCCCAAAGGAGCAGGCTCCAAGTCTGTAAAGGATGGCATTGAACTCCAAGAGGTTAAAACAAATGGGGGATTTTCGGTTTCTCCCGAGATATGTAAAAAGCCTGGACATTATCACTCCCATTCTCATAACATGAAAATAGCTGAATATATTAAGGAGCAACTCTTCTAGCTCCATCAGAGAACTGAGGTCAAAAGGAAAATCGCTGCCCCTAAAACTGAAGAGATGGGCAAATAAAGAGAGTCAGCTTATCTATTCAATTTTTCTGTAAAGCCAAAGCTATTTTAAAATAGTCTATTAAAATAAATGAGAAAACTTCCCCAATCTCATCTAGTAGTAAACAGAGGACTTATCACTTATAACTTGGATTCTCTGATCTGGGGTTGCTTATTCAAGAGCAACGTTGTTCATATTGGGTGAGACGAAACACAAAGTCTGATACAATCTTCATGTTTTTGGCATAGGTGAGATGGATGTGAAGGAAAAAGAGCAGGTAATTACAACAGTTAAAATTTTTGAGAGTTTTACTCTTCAAGGCACTTTACTAATTATTCTGCTTGGATTATCTCAATTCAGTATCTCAGTTAAGTTTCACAACCACCTTAGAAGGCATGTACCATTATTCTCCTATTTTACATACGAAGAAACTAAGATTGGAAAAACTCACATGACTTCACTGAGATGACAGAGCCAACAAGTAGTATAAATAGAATTCAAACCCTGCCAGTGTCACATCATAACATAGTCTTACACCATGCATATCTTACTCTAAATGAAAACGTCTGAAATTAACATTGAATCTTTCTAGTAATTATAGGAAATTGTTTCAATACATACAGCTGCAGTCCATTGTTGTAAATCAAGCTCTTCCAAAAGACATACTTCAGGCATGTATTATAAAATTTCCTTTATTATCCATTTAGTTACCTACATTATTGCAGTCAACAATGATTCACAGTGCTAAATGTGTACAAGAGCTTTGGACTCATGCTTTTTTTTTTTTTCATTCTACATTTCCTTTCTCCTACAGGAAAAGCCTGGTTACATCTTATTACATAGCCACTGTTGTGCCGTGTTACAGTGTTTAAATGATGTAATAGGACTTAACTCTTCTGTTACCTTTAATGCTTTACTTTCTATTTATTCTTATTTATTCTTGTTTACTATTGCTGACATAATGTGTTGCAAAAAATTAAGAACTTGAGGCAACATATTGTAGTTCTACAGCTTAGAATTCCAGGGGAAGCTCAGTTAGTTACCTTGCTTTGATTTTCACAAGGACAAAATATAGATCTCATTCCACTTGGGTTCTTAACTGTAGACTCCAAGAGACAATCTTCCTTATGCTCATTCAGTTATTACCAAACTGAACTGTAGGGCTGAGATTCTCATTTTCTTGCTGGCTTTCTGCAAGATGTTTCTCTCAATTGTGTAAGTGACTTTCATTCCTTGTCACATTGCCCCTTACATGTCCAAATTAGGGAGGGTATGTCCACTGATCATTTATAACTTGGATTCTCTGATCCGGGGTTGCTCATTCAAGAGCAACGTTGTTCATATTGGGTGAGACGAAATCAATTCTCACACTTCTAATCTCTCTGATATATTCTTTCTTTGGCGCCTCTTCAACCTTAGTTGGAGAAAATTCTGCTGAATGTTCTGTAGATTCATGGATTACATTAGTTTCAGAGACTAATCCAGGATATTTTTTTTCTTTAAAGCCCATAAGTTTAATTACATCTGCAAAGTTCCTTTTGTAATAATATAATATTATTACAAATACTTTCACATGTTAAATGTAATAATAATATTTATTATTAAATATTATTTAATAATATTAAATGCAATAATATAAAATTATTACAAATATTGTAGTGTAATAATATAATATTATGTGGTCACAGATTCTAGGGGTTAGGGCATTGGCTTTTTTGAGGGGCCATCTTATCTACTGCAGAAATGTTAGACGTTTTCCTGGAGAGAAGATGCTTCACATTTAGAGCATCATTTCCTACAGAAAGATCATGAACTTGAACACCTTGAAAAGAGGCTAGATGCTTGGCTCACGTCCAAGCTCTGAACAGTTTCACAACTTGAAAATAAATGCAGTGTTTGGCAGAATATGATATGGAATAATACCCACGGCCCATCAGTGGTGTAGACTAAAGAGCTGGAAGCCACGATTTTTCCCCAACATGTCATCAAGTTTTAGAAACAGAAATTTGCAAACCTTGTTACTTTTCTTCACTGAATGCAATCTGCTTATGAACGTGCAACCTTCTCATGAGTAAGCTTGATCAGGAAATTAAAGGCCCCTTGTTATTTAAATTCTAGGCATTAAATTTAAATAGGTTGTTGCAGTGTGTGTGTGTCAACCACGTGAGCATTTGTGCTATAGTACATTCTTTTCCCTTTCTAGAAGTTTTTCCTTGGCATATCTAATATTTTGCTGTGTTTGTTCATTATAGTTGAAAAAAGAAATCAAAGCAGCTGTCAGTCTTATCCAAACACCTTCTTTGGGAATCGCTAGAGTATGTCAAACAGTGAGCACACAATGCATATCTATTTCATTCTGTTTCTTGTGGCTTTGCTCATTGAATTTCTCCATTTTTCATCCCCGTTTGTGCTCAGAAAAAAGCATTTTATACATTTTATATTCCCTTTTTTTTCCTCCTTAACCGATGGTTGCTAGAATTGATTAAATATACTTCCAGTGAATAAAGGAAAAAAGAATATTAAACTTATAGCTAGATGTTCTTTGTTATTACTCATTCAACTGAATCAAAATCTTTTATTTCTACTGTGTTGATTTTGACTATTATTTGACTGAAAAAGTAGATAGGTGATTTTTCTAGTATCAGTCTTACTCTCCTAATGGTGGTTGGTCTTACATGGACAAACCTTAGGCCTCAGGAAAGGCACATCCTTTATTATTTTAAATTGGTATTTCGACTCATTCATTCATTTCTTACTAAATAATAATGTGACTAATATCAATATTGTTTCAGAAGTAGTTCTATGTTCTGAGACTACAACAGGGAACTGTTAGGTAGTTAGAATAGGAAACAGGAGTCCAAAATGGCTGTTGCTAAAAGACAAGGAAGGGAAAAGCCCACAAAAATAGAACAAAGGAAGGTCCGAGGACAGGAGTGAGGCCCTCAGGTAGAACAAACAGCACTCCTGGCTAGCCCAATTTACATAGGGCAGGCCCAGGGGGAGGAAAAAACATATAAAAAGAGGAGCCAAAGGGCTTTCTCTCTCTCTCCCCCACGTCTTTTCATGTCTTTGGGTCAACATGTCGAGGATGGATTTTCCTGCTATTTTCTAAATAAAATAGAACTGTAACACGGAGCTGTAACACTGATTTGTCTAAGGGCTATAGCATAGTCTGTTAGAGGCCTGAGAGCTGTGATCGGCCAAGGGCTTTAATGTCCATAACTCCAAATCTTTGTTGCAATGAGACAGAACAGAGAAGCATACACTTGCCTGACAGAACGCAGCAGGCATTAATTCCAATTTTTACAGAGCTTACACTCTTGTGGCAGTGGAGAGCATCTCCTCAAAACACTGACAGTGGAACTGTCACATGGATTAGAACTTGTCACATGGATTATCACAAGGATGGTGTTGACTGCAGGCACACACAGGTAGATCCTTGGTAAGTGCAGACCTTCTGTAAGTAAATAAAAGATGCCACTTGATTCATTTATCCCACAAATATTATTGAATATTTATCATATACTGGTCTCTGTTCCAGTCACTTGGAACATCAATGAATAAAATAAAGATATTCACTTCAATGAATAAAATGAAGATACCAATTTCCCAGATTTTATAATCTAATTAGATGAAATAGACAATGAAAATAATGTGAAGTTTAAAAGGTAAATTCCATTTTATTATTGCATTCTGGTCCTAATTATTTCTGGTAAATTTCTGTTTATATTCCTTTCTGCCTCAACTCAAGCTAAAAATTTCAGGTTTATTTATGGACTTAGGTATGGATGAATTATTACTCAGTCTCTCTCATTTTTGCTCTGTTCAATGATGTGACTATCAAATTCTCACTGAAAAATGAATTATTTTTACCCATTCCTCAGTCCATCATTGTTGCCATGGAGGTAGAAAATTCTCAGTTAATGGCATAGTTTACATGTCCACCCTTGGAGCAGAAGTCCAGTTATCTTCTGGGGAAAATTTGGATCTCCAAAGGATGACTTCAGTGCAATAATTAGAAGCATAAAAAGCCATAATGAGAGAGTGGGGACAAATACAGGATAAGCAAAATCAACATATGTCTGCTAAATCTGCTTAAAAACCTAGTATGAGTCATTATTGTCCAGATCCTTGGGTTGATATTCGAGTCTTTTTATAGATGACCCCAGACAACCTCAGTAGCTTTTGACTTGTCACATCCCTGTTGAGCAAATGGTATCAAATTAACATCATTCCCTAAATTTTCTATCAACTCCCCCTCCTCTACATGTTTGCTATGGTTGTTATCTGACAGCAGAGCTCCCTGTTCCATTCCCTTCTAAAGTGCTTCTAACATCTGTGAAGAAAACCTCCCTCATTCTATAAGAATTTTTTTTAATACTTTCTTGTCTCTCTCGTCCAAGCAGAATTAAATTTCCACCTTTATTCTGATTGTAGTCTCACCTTGTATTGCATCCTGGTCCTAATTATTTCTGGTAAATTTCTGTTTCTATTCCTTTCTGCCTCTTCAACTATCAGTTTCCAACTATCCATTTAAATTAAAGGGTCTACCCATTCATTCCTGCATTTTTAATGCTGAGCATAATGTCTGTGTATATTTGATTTAGTAAACTTGTGTTGAATGAGAAACAGGGTGAAATACGAGACATAATTTTAATTTAAAGAGTCAACATGGAGGGACTTACTTTCAGATATTTTTGAACATAAGACTGGATTGAGTATTTTGTGAAAAAAAAATAATGTTTAAGATATGGCCTATTACCAACTCTGGGTAGCAGTGAAATTCATTTATGTTTCCCTAGGTTTGTATCTATTATTTCCTGATGCTTAAATACAATATATTTTATTGTTGTGACAGGGTTGTCAAGGGTGATGATAACAGCCTTTATTTAAATATCTGCACTACAAATGGAAATTAGTTCCCCTAAAGCGTTCTAAGACTGGCATGAAAACAGACTGTCATGTAGCCATGTAAACAGTTATGATCCGTCAGTTCACTGACCAAAAACATATTTGAAAAGGAGCAAAGGCAAACAGATATACTAGGTTTTACTTCATAAACTATATGTAGTAGGAAAAGGTCTGTGCTAAATTGTTTCTGCCTGGAAATGAGAATGGAACATTCATAGAGCTGGGAGACCTAGTGTGGACAATGTGCAGCAGATAGCTTCCAGGTTGCAATAAATTTTTAAAAGGTTGTCATGTTTCTTCTTATATTACTTACAATATATTGATGTTTGATGTTCAGTGTTTTATATTCTATGTTCTATTTAATTATTCATATTAGGAACATGGACTTCCCTGGTGGCTCAGCAGTAAAGAATCTGCCCTCAATGTAGAAGTGGGTTTGACCCCTGGGTTGGGAAGATCCCCTGGAGAAGGGAATGGCAACCCACTCCAGCATTCTTGCCTGGAGAATCCCATGGGCAGAGGATCCAGGTGGGTTACAGCTCGCAAAGCGACCTGTACCACTGAAGTGACTGAGCAGGAATGCATTAGGTACACAGACATGTAACATAGTAAGCAAATGTCACACAGCCAGTGAGTTAAAGCTGTCACATGGAGCCTCTGAATCTCAGGCACATCTGTATTTTAACTGATATTTCATACCCTGTTTAATTCCTAAAAAGATTTCTAGAAGCTTTCAATAAAATGCATATAAACAACACAATACACCAGCATGATGTAGGAGAGAATTTTGCCCATTCATTGGCTTAGTTCATCTTAACGTGCTCTTCTTGGAGTCTTTCAGGCTACTGGTAAAAGGTTAAGGAGCTTCACTGAGTTGGTTGGAGAAAAGGGAAGAAACATAAGATGGTCAGAGTTTATGAATACAAGGTATACCTTGGTCTTGCCTGCACTGTATTTTGCCTGAAGAATAACCATATCTAGCTGGTAAGTTCAATTTTTAATCATTGGAATGCTCTCTCTCTCTTTGTTCCTAAGTATGATGTATGTATGTGTGTAACTGTGCATTTCTATGTTCCATAATTAAATCATAATTAAGCCAAGCCCAAGCTAAATTTGAAGAGGTTAAAAATGTCCCTCTTCCCTTCTAGTTTTTTTAGCTGGTCTAATATTTAAATTCACATAAGACAGTTAAACGGGAGAACAACAAAATTTTGTACAAACAGACCATTAAAAATCTGATACCCAAGGACAAGATGGTAAGTGAGGCAATTGGAGTTTATATACCATCCTGAGCTAAGGAATGTGATAAGAACCTGGGCTTCTAAGGGGAGGAAGGTAATTCATAAGGTGATAAGAACAATAGATGTTTGGTGATTGTATGTTTGCCCTGCCATACAGATGATTCCTTTGAATAAAAAGTAATCTCTGGTAATAATTCTCTTACTGGGCCAAGGTCCCCTACCTAAATTATTTTAAATAGTTAAAGAGGAGGTAAAAAGGTTTTTGTTGAATTTACTGGATGTTGATTGCCTTCATCTCAAAGCAATCTACATACCATAGTAACACATTTTAGGGTGGCTATTCTGCTCCCTTTTAAATATAATTCAAATGCCACATAATAAAGTGAAAGAAAAGACCTTGAGTCTCATTTTCTCCAATGGTACTGCAGACAATAATGGCCTTCTACTTCCAGGAATGAAGATCCTGTGAGCATGAGTTTAGCAGACACTACACATGAAAGTTGAGTGGCATCTTGGCTTCATCCTTGGGGAATGACCTGTCTTCTTGATCACTGATGCTAGTGTGATCTTTGTTTAATGTGCATCCTTCACTTACTATTGGGGAATATATGCTTTCTTCTCTCTCTTCATCCCTCTTACAGTTATTCTCAATAATCTGAGAATAATCTTCTGATAACCTCCTTTAATGATACGTGATGGTTGCCAACCTTCTCTAGACCTCTTCCCACCATGTCTCTGTGACTTCTTTCTTGCCTTTACTCTGAATCCCATAATTTCACTCCTTAGTGGCTTTCAGCCCTCTTCACTCCTTCCTACTTGAAGTCTCTATTTTTTCAGTTTCTGTGTATTTTGTCCAAGTGAAGTGTTTTTATCTCAGCCCAGAGTTTAAAAGTCCGTAAAGTTTGATGTAACATGGACATATTTTTCTATTGAAGGCTTTATCACCCAAGTTATTATTTGGGCCTGAAACTCACCTGGCAAACTGGCATACAGGTTAGGAGTTGATGGTCATGTTGTAGAGTGAACACGTTCCACTGTGCTTAGTACTGGAGGTAGGTGAATAATACAATAGATATAAAGTTTGAAACCAAATAACATATTTTTTGGAAAATTTATAATATATATGAAATACATTTGGTCTTACTAGGGCTTCCCTGATAGCTCAGTTGATAAAGAATCCGGCTGCAATGAAGGAGACCCTGGTTTGATTCCTTGTTTGGGAAGATCCTCTGGAGACAAGATAGACTACCACACCAGTATTCCCAGGCTTCCCTTGTGGCTCAGCTGCTAAAGAATCTGCCTGCGATAGGAGAGACCTGGGTTTGATCCCTGGCTTGGGAACATTCCCTGTAGAAGAGAAAGGCTACCCACTCCAGTATTTTGGCCTAGAGAATTCTGCAGACAATAGAGTCCATGGGGTCACAAAGAGTTGAACATGACTGAACAATTTTCACTTCACTTGGTCTTAATGCCTGGGCAATTGGAAGGGTTTCAGAAATGCAGGGCGCAAGCCTGATAATTGTTCCACTTCATACAGAGTCATTTTTCTTATTATATCTATGCCTAGGAACTCCTACACATTAGGGGATATTATGCTATCAATCAACCCTCACTTCAGTTGCTCAGTTGTTTCTGACTCATTGCAATCCCATGAACTGCAGCACACCAGGCCTCCCTGTCCATCACCAACTGCCTGAGCTTACTCAAACTCATGTCCATCAAGTCAGTGATGCCAACCAACCAACACATTCTCTGTCGTCCTCTTCTCCTTCTGCCTTTGCTCTTTCCCAGCATCACGGTCTTTTCCAATGAGACAGTTTTTTTGCATCAGGTGGCCAAAGTATCAGAGTTTCAGCTTCAACATCAACCTTTCCAATGAATATTCAGGACTGATTTCCTTTAGGATGCCTTCACTCTTTCCCAGCATCACGGTCTTTTCCAATGAGTCAGTTTTTTGCATCAGGTGGCCAAAGTATTGGAGTTTCAGCTTCAACATCAACCTTTCCAATGAATATTCAGGACTGATTTCCTTTAGCATAGACTGGTTGAATCTCCTTGCAGCCCAAGGGACTCTCAAGAGTCTTCTCCAACACCACAGTTCAAAAGCATCAATTCTTCAGACTTTATTCTGAATGTTCACCAGAGTAATTTGCCAATCCCTCTACCACAGAAACATTTGGCTCAAATACTTTTTACATTTTTAATAAAATTATTTTCTTATATAATGAGGGATTGAACAATGTTTCTAATGTATCTGGGAGTTTAGAAGGGTTTATATTTTCTTCTAATTTCTTATTCTGGTATGGCCTTGATACTTGCTTTGTGTTTGGCTTCTTAAATAAACTTCCTGGGTTGGGAAGATCTTCTGCAGAGGGATAGGCTACCCACACCAGTATCCTTGGGCTTTCTTTGTGTCTCAGCTGGTGGGGAATCATCTGCAATGTGGGAGATAATGTGTTTAATCCCTGGGTTGGGAGGATCCCCTAGAAGGGAAGAGACTACTGACTCCAGTATTCTGGCTGGAGACAGCATATTAAAAAGCAGAGACAGTACTTTGACAACAAAGGTCCATCTAGTCAAAATTTTGTTTTTTCCAGTAGTCATGTATGGATATGAGATTTGGACTATAAAGAAAGTTGAATGCCAAAGAATTGGTGCTTTTGAATTGTGGTGTTAGAGAAGACTCTTGAGAGTCCCTTGGACTGCAAGAATATCCAGCCAGTCCATCCTAAAGGATATCAGTTCTGAATATTATTAGAAGGACTGAAGCTGAAGGTGAAACCCCAATAATTTGGCTACTTGATGAGAAGAGCGGACACATTGGGAAAGACCCTGATGCTGGGAAGGACTGAAGGCAGGAAGAGAAGTGGGCAACAGAGGATGAGATGGTTGGATGGTACCACTGACTCGATGGACATGAGTTTGAGTAAGCTCCAGGAGTTGGTGATGGACAGGGAAGCCTGGTGTGCTGCAGTCCATGGGGTCACAAAGAGTCAGACACAACTGAGCAACTGAACTGAACTGATACAGCCCATGGGGCCGCAAAGAGTCAGAAAGAAATGAGTGACTTTCACTTCTTAAACATTTATTTCTTTTCCATTTGAAGTATGTGAGCTAAACAAAAGGTTATGTAAAAATCTGAGTCAGTAGAAGGCATATATTATTACATGTCAGAGACATAAAAAGGTAAAATTAATTTCAGCAATCTTTGTTTTTCAAGACAAAAACAAGCTTTCTCTCTGTAAAGACACCACATGAGACCCTATAACTGGACTTCATTCTTTGCCTTTTTTGACTGCTGATCATTTTAAATTCAAATCCATATTTATTTTTTTTATCAAACTATGTCAATGATATCTCTGTGCTGCTTAAATTTATCTCAAGGTCACTGCTGTGAAATATAATCTAAGAAAAATTCAGTAACTGTTTGCTTCTAACAGAACTCTCAAAAGTTATGATGATACAAGAAAATTTTAATTCATCTGAGGATGAATGTCCATATACTTTTAAAATACATTTTGGTCAATTGAAAAGAAAGATAGCATTGTCACAGATTCTTCTTAATTATAAAAATAAATATAATTGGCATTCAACATAGATCCTAAATATATCTTCTGGCATTTTCCTCCCAATCTATGGTTGCATTCAAATAAGATCCATACTTACCATAAAGAAGAAAAAAAATTGTGAAAAACTTGAAGAAACAGAAAAAGTTTCTAGAAAATTAAAATAGGTATCTCATTTTACTTATCTTTCTAAAGGCTAATTAATTACAGTTGCAATTAAATGGATTGCAATGATGGCAGGTGCTATCAATTAAACCGTTAATTCAAATGAGTTGAAAGAAGCATATAGCATGTGCTCGGCAGAGTGGCATAAATTAAAGCTTCCAAAATTTCTGCTTTATTAAAATCTTGAGTTCATAAATTTTGTTTTTAATTTTTATTTTATATTACAGTATAGTTAATTTAAAATATGTTAATTTCAGGTGTCTAGCAATGTTATTCAGTTATACATACACCCATTCTTTTTCAGATCCTTTTTCCAAATAAGTCATTATAGAATGCTGAGTAGAGTTCCATGGGCCATTCCATAGGTCCTTGTTGGTTATCTGTTTTATATATAGTAGTGTGTATATGTTAATCCCAACCTTTTGAATTAGGTAAATGGATTGAGGTCACACACATAGGGTAATATATGTATTATTCATATTCTGGCTGACCATGAAAATACTAGTTTTCTTTTCAAAGTAACACTATTGAACCTTCCCCCACCCCAGATTTGCTTTCCACCACTATTTCAGGAGTAAAAGCAACCGGTAAGTACAAACCAACTTTAAGCTCTGGAGGTGCCAAGGTAGAAGCAGCAAGATTACTTCCTTGCTGTGCACCTTAAGCAAATGGTTTTAAATGTGCTTTGCTATCAACAAAATAGCGGGTGTGCCCTACTGCCCATAATATTTTTTTATATTGAAGTTTTATATCTGAAGTTCATTGATCTATGACAGGTACAACTTCTGGGGACACAATGATTAAAAAATATAGAAAAATACCTCTTCTAATGAAGAGTACATTTTAGAGGAAAATATAAGCAATGAAATAAATGAATGAATGCATAATAAAAAGAATTATTATGAAGAAAAATAAAGTGGGTCATAGGGATAGAATGATATTTCATATAAAGGGATCAGGTAATTCCCTTGAAATTACCTGAATGTGGCATGTGAATAAAGTCTTCAAAGAAGTAAGGACAAAATGTAACACCAAGCAGACAAGAGCTTTGATATGCTAATACAAAAATACATGTATGTGCATATATATGAGCACGTATAATAGATTTGCACAATCAACTTATGTATGTTTGTGTATATATATGTACAGGCTTCTCAGGTGGCTCAGTGGTAAAGAATCCACCTGCCAGTGCAGGAGACCCAGGTTTGATCCCTGGGTTGGGAAGACCGTTTGTTTGGCATAGGAAATGGTAACCAACTCCAGTGTTCTTGCCTGTGAAATCCCATGGACAGAGGAGCCTAATGGGCTAAGTCCATGGGGTTGCAAAAGAATAGGACATAACTTAGCAAAAATAACAATATATACATACACAGGGATACAATTTTTCTACTGGTTATCTTGAAGAAAATGATCAGCTTTGATAGACTAACAGTCCCCACTGTGACAGCCCAAAGTATAGTCCCAAAAGTCAGATCAGAGGATTTATTGGACTAGCTTTGTTCTCTGGGTTCCAGAATGTATCAGAGACTCTATTAAACAAAAAAAAAAAAAAAAAAAGGACCACTGTTTGTGACATTCTTTCCAATTATGCCACAGAAAACAATTTCTATTCGAGAATGGAAATTATCTTCCTCACTCATGCCAACTTGGCTAGATGTCTGGCAAGCGAGACAGGCTGTGGTTGGGCTTCAGGGATGAGGAACATGTTTGTCTGTATTAGAGATTTCTGTGCTGGGTAGAAGACTGCCAGGCATTTATTCACCATCCATGTTCTATAAAATCAGCTTAATGCCCATGTTGGTTCTCAAGAATTTTTTTTAAATCATGAACTATTTTTCTGATATATTTAAAAATCAATATTACATACATATGTGATGAATGAACAACCAAAGGTCAATTTTCATAATAATTATCTTGCTGAATATATAAGGGAATACTTTCATGTTATTTTCAAAAAGCTCACTACAGCTGCAGATAGAAGATCCATTCTAAGCATGAGCTTTGTCAGAAAAGTCTAAGCAAGGGAACCAGTTGAATGTAGTTGGTCAAAAGAAACACTCAGGATATGACCTCCCCTGATTTCACAGTTATGTGCTCCAAGAGATTTCAGACAAGTATCCGGTGTTTAGCAACCCCTTGTTCCTCTACTGGAACAAATACAAGGCATATTACTTAGATCCCTGTGTCCACAAAACTATGCCATTGGTGAAACAAATAAATTGGCTTTGATGCAAAGTGCAATGCCATCCCTTATTCATTGAATATTCTTTTTCAGTTCATGGCATTCTATGCATTTTGATGCGCCTTTTCTCTTCTCATAAAATAGGAAATTAATTTAGAAAAAACATTTTTAACTCTTGTTTGTACTGCATTTGTTAGTCTTTTTTATGTTGCCCTTCAATTATAATTTTAAAATGATCCATTGTAAAATGAATCAACCCTTTAATAAATTTAATAGAAGATAATGTGTATCTGGGCTTCTCAAGTGGCTCAGTGGCAAAGAATCTTCCTGTCAATACAGGAGACATGGGTTTGATCCCTGGGTTGGGAAAATCCCCTGGAGAAGGAAATGGCAACCCATCCAGTAATCTTGCCTGGGAAATCCCATGGACAGAGGATCCTGGTGGGTTACAGTTCATGGAGTTACAAAGAGTTGGACACAACTGAGTTGACTGAGCATGAGCCATGTATGTTAAAGTAGCAAATGAAATCATTCAATTCTTCATCCTACTTTACTGTGAGGATGCTTCTTTTTCTATTTACTTATTTGTTCCCACAATACATACAAAGTATATATTGAATTAATGGAAGATGTTCTCATCTGTCACAAATTGGTCTTAGACATAGGGTCTTCAGGGCTTCCCCTGTGGCTCAGTGATAAAGAATCTGCCTGCAATGCAGGAGACTCAGCTTTGATCCCTGGGTTGGGAAAGTCCCCTGGAGAAGGAAATGGCAACATACTCCACTATTCTTACCTGGAAAATTCCACGGTCAGAGTAGCCTTGTGGGTTACAGCTCATGGGGTCGCAAAAGAGCTGGACATGACTTCCTGACTTAACAACACCAACAGGATCTTCAGCCCCATATGTCTGCTGCCCTTTCTCCACAGGGATATGCTCTTTTCAGTGCTCTTTGCCTCCTGAAGTTCCTGGACACACATCCTCCCTCAAGGAAAAGTGAAGTCGCTCAGTCGTGCGACCCCTTGGACTGAAGCCCACCAGGCTCCTCTGTCCATAGGATTTTCCAGGTAAGAATACTGGAGTGGGTTGTCATTTCCTTCTCCTCCCTCAAGCTGCCCCTATTCTCTTTAATACTTTGTCCCAAGTGTGGTCTCTGACCTTCCTTTTAATTACCCACAACACAGCTGAAACCAGATGGTAAATTGTGATGAAAAGGAACCACAGATATAGAAATGATCAAAGAAAGATACAATTCAAGAGTAATTAGACTGATTTATAATTTAAAATGGGCTCAGTCTCATTCCATTGGGGTTCCTATTGAATTCTGAGCTGTTTCATCATAAACAATTTCAGATTATTAATGCCTCATCATACCTTTTTAAATGGTTATCTTCAATCTCTTAGTTGATGAAATATGAAAGATAAGTAATATATAATTATGTTTCAACTTGCATTTTTAAATGTTTATATTAACTTAATTTTAGTATTTATTCAGTTCAGTCACTCAGTTGTGTCTGACTGTAACCCCATGGACTGCAGCACACCAGGCCTCCCTGTCCATCACCAACTCCAGGAGTTTACCCAAACTAATGTCCATTGAGTCAGTGATGCCATCCAACCATCTCATCCTCTGTCGTCCCCTTCTCCTCCTGCCTTCAATGTTTCCCAACCTCAGGGTCTTTTCAAACGAGTCAGCTCTTTGCATGAGGTGGCCAAAGTATTGGAGTTTCAGCTTCAACATCAGTCCTTCCAATGAACACCCAGGATTGATCTCCTTTAGGATGGACTGGTTGGATCTCCTTGCAGTCCAAGGGACTCTCAAGAGTCTTCTCCAACACCACAGTTCAAAAGCATCAATTCTTCTGTGCTCAGCTTTCTTTATAACCCAAATTTCACATCCATACATGACTACTGGAAAAACCATAGCCTTGACTAGACTTCTTACAGTAATAGAATTTAAAGTAAACATTCAGGTGTCCATCTAGGAAATATTCCCAACCTGGCTAGAATAGCTATCTGACTAATTTATTTTTTAAGTATAAAAACATGAAAAAAAGATCTAATCTTAATTGCATAGTTTACTTTTCACAAATGCTTATGTTTATGTATCACCATCATTAATAATACAGAGTATTTCCATCATTCCATAGAATCACCTTGTGCCCTTTGCAAGGCAATCCCTTCCCACATCAAAGCAACCAGTGTCATGAATTATATCACTATATCTAAATTTGCTTTTTCTAGAATTTATATAAATATGCATTTTCTGTCTGTTTTCTTTTATGCCAAGGTAGGCTTTTGAGATTGCTACATATTTCTGTAGTTCATCCTTTTATATTGTTGAGAAGTATTCTATTGTATGAACATTCCACCATTTTTTGTGCAATCTCCTATTGATAACCACCTGAGCCATTTGTAATTTTTGGCTATAAAGAATAATGCTTCAGTGAACATGCTTGCATACTGTTTAATGTAGATATGTGTTTTCATCTGTCTTGAATAAATAGCTAAGAAGACATTGCTCAGTTTTAGGGTTGATGTAGCCTTTTAAGAAACTATTAACTAATTTTGTATCAAGACTGTTAAGAGGATTCCAATAAAATTATGTCATGGGTCAGCAAATGTTTTTCAGTAAAGATCTAACTGATAAGTATCTTGGTTTTTGTGAGACAAATAGTTGATTTTCGAATTACTCAATTCTGCTATCATAATGTGAAAGCAGGAGACAGGGATTAAGACCATCCCCAAGAAAAAGAAATGCAAAAAAGCAAAAGGGCTACCTGAGAAGGCCTTACAAAGAGCTGTGAAAAGAAGAGAAGTGAAAAGCAAAGAAGAAAAGGAAAGATATTCCCTTTTGAATGCAGAGTTCCAAAGAATAGCAAGGAGATAAAGAAAGCCTTCCTCATCGATCAGTGTAAAGAAATAGAGGAAAACAATAAATTAGGAAAGACAAGAGATCTCTTCGTGAAGAAGGCAATGGCAACCCACTCTAGTACCCTTGCCTAGAAAATCTCATGGACAGAGGAGCCTGGTAGGATGCAATTCATGGGGTCACTAAGAGTCATACATGACTGAGCGAAATCACTTTCACTTTTCATTTCATGCATTGGAGAAGGAAATGGCAACCAACTCCAGTGTTCTTGCCTGGAGAATCCCAGGGACAGGGGAGCCTGGTGGGCTGCTGTCTATGGGGTTGCACAGAGTTGGACACGACTGAAGAGACTTGGCAGCAGCAGCAGCAGAGATCTCTTCAAGAAAGTTAGAGATACCAGGGAACATTTCATGCAAAGATGGGCTCAATAAACGACAGAAATGGTATGGACCTAACAGAAGCAGAAGATATTAAGAAGAGGTGGCAAAAATACACAGAACTGTACAAAAAAGATTTTCATGACCCAGATCATCACAATGATGTTATCACTCACCTAGAGCCAGACATCCTGGAATGTGAAATCAAGTGGGCCTTAGAAAACATCACTACGAACAAAGCTAGTGGAGGTGACAGAATTCCAGTTGAGCTATTTCAAATCCTAAAAGATGATGCTGTGTAAGTGCTGCACTCAATATGTCAGCAAATTTGAAAAACTCAGCAGTGGCCACAGGATTCCAATCCCATAGAAAGGCAATGTCAAAGAATGCTCAAACTACTGCACAATTGCACTCATCTCACAGGCTAGTAAAGTAATGCTCAACATTCTCCAAGCAAGGCTTCAGCAATACATGAACCGTGAAATTCCAGATGTTCAAGCTGGTTTTAGAAAAGGCAGAGGAACCAGAGACCAAATTGCCAATGTCCTGGATCATCGAAAAAGCAAGAGTGTTCCAGAAAAACATCAATTTCTGCTTTATTGACTATGCCAAAGCCTTGGACTGTGTGGATCACAATAAACTGTGGAAAATTCTTCAAGAGATGGGAATACCAAGACCACCTGACCTGCCTCTTGAGAAACCTGTATGCAAATCAGGAAGCTACAGTTAAAATTGGACATGGAACAACAGACTGGTTCCAAATAGGAAAAGGAGTATGTCAGGCTGTATATTGTCACCCTGTTTATTTAACTTATATGCAGGGTACATCATGAAAAATGCTGGGCTGGATGAATCTCAAGCTATAATCAAGATTGATGGGAGAAATATCATTAATCTCAGATATGCAGATGACACCACCCTTATGGCAGAAAGTGAATAAGAACTAAAGAGCCTTTTGATGAAAGTGAAAGAGGAGAGTGAAAAATTGGCTTAAAGCTCAACATTCGGAAACTAAGATCATGGCATCTGGTCACATCACTTCATGGCAAATAGATGAGGAAACAGTGGCTGACTTTATTTTGGGGGGCTCCAAAATGACTGCAGATGGTGATTGCAGCCATGAAATTAAAAGACACTTACTCCTTGGAAGAAAAGTTACAACCGATCTAGACAGCATATTGAAAAGCAGGGACATTACTTTCTCAACAAAGGTCCATCTAGTCAAGGCTATGGTTTTCCGTAGTCATGTATAGATATGAGACTTGGACAGTGAAGAATGCTGAGCACAGAAGAATTGATGCTTTTGAACTGTGGTGTTTGAGAAGACTCTTGAGAGTCCCTTGGACTACAAGCAGATACAACCAGTCCATCTTAAAGAGATCAGTCCTGGATGTTCATTGGGAGGACTGATGTTGAAGCTAAAACTCCAACATTTTGGCCACTTGATGCGAAGAGCTGACTCATTTGAAAACAATCTGATGTTGGGAAATATTGAAGCAGGAGGAGAGGGGATGACAGAGGATGAGATGGTTGGATGGCATCACTGACTCAATGGACATGAGTTTGGGTAAACTCCTGGAGTTGGTGATGGACAGAGAAGCCTGGCATGCTGCGGTTCATAGGGTTGCAAAGAGTTGGCCAGGCCTGAGAGACTGAACTGAACTGAATGTGAAAGCAGCCATATAAAATATATAAATAAGTGAACATAGCTCTTTTCTAACAAAACTTCACTTATTAGAAAAAGACAGCAGACAGATTTGGTCCATGGATCATATTTTTCCATCCTTGCTCTGCATTTTCTCCAAAATTTGGTGTCACCCATAGTTTTTATTTTAGTTATGAGGTGCATGTGAATTTACTTTGCATTCCCTGCTGACTAATGATATGAGCTTGAAATTACATGCTTATTGGCCATTTATACATTGTCCTCTCTGAACTATCAGCTCAAATTTGTTTCCCATTTTATTGTGTTATTCCTTTGTATTATTGGGGAGCAGACAAGTCCTTCCTCAGATGTATGTTTATAAACAGTTTCTTTCACGTTGTCTTGGTTATTTGTTTCTTAGTGATAGTTCTTCCTGAGTAAATGTTTTATTTTTTACAAAAGTTCAAATTATAATTTATCTTTAAAAGGATCTTAGTATTTCTCTTTTTTCTTTATGAAATCTTTGCTTATGTATTATTGGGAAGATAGTCTCCAAGGATTTTTTTTAAACATTTTATAGCTTTATATTTTACATGCAGTTTTTTTCAATTTATTTATTTTTTTAATTTTCTTTACATTATCATGTTGGTTTTGCCATACACTGACATGAGTCTGCCATGGGTATACATGCGTTCCCCTTCCAGAACCTCCCTCCCACCTCCCTCCTGATTCCCTCTCTCTGGGTCAGTTTTACATTATAATCCCACAATGTTTGATAGGAGGAGTTAGAGAAGTTATCCTAGCTTTGGCTCTAAACTTGGAAACGTTGTCTTTCATCTCATGTATAACAGCCATTCTTCTTTTTGTGAAGATGCCACTTATCAAACTGAGGAAGTTACATTCTATTCCCATAGTGTTGATAATTCTTATCATGAATTTTGTCAAATGTGTTCTCTGCATCCACTGAGATGATCATAGCTTGTAGAAGAAAAGGCCAGTATTATAACTGAAGCATCCTGATTCTGGACACAGCGCCTACAATCTTAATGGCTGTGATATAAATTAGTGTGGATATATACATAATATATTGGTACATGTTCCTGAGTCTGAAATGGCGAAAACAAGACACAGCTCAGTACATAAAATAATTATGTTTAAATTGGAACATTCAAAGAAAGAGGGAGCTGAAATTTGAGTCTCTTTCCCTGAAGTCATCCAAACAGTGGAAAACAAAGCAGAAGAAAATGTCACAGGAACTTTTCAAGTGAATATACAATTGGAAGATATTATGATTAACACTTATTTTCCCTCTGAGTTTGAATGATTGAATGTAGCAAATATGTTTTTTTTTTAAGTAACATCTAGGTCTGGTTTACTGGAATAGACTTGCTAGTATATGAACCAGTTCTTCCATCTTTCACTACAGCTATGAGTGATCCAAGAATTTGTATATAATTTGCCTTTCTTCAGCCTGTTAATACTGTGTCATTACAATCAGTCAGTAAGTGGCAGAGACTGACTTCCATGAGTAACATTCAAGCTAACGATGAGATGAATAAGGACCGGTCAACTACTCACTGGTTATTGAAATGAGCAATGACACTTGAGCTAATATCCTCATGTCCTGCTGCTGATAAAAGACACAACAATTTTCTCTATAGTTCTTAAAGGGGATATCAGGGAATAACACATTATCAGCTTCATAGAAATGAATATGCACCATGAATGCCATATAATTTTCTCTGCGTATGCCCTGAATATTTGTTTGTTCTCTGCTGACAGTAACTCCATTCTAAACTGTGGGACAACATTCAATTTCAACAGTCTTTAAATGATCAACAGTCACATCACCAGAAGATAGCCAAGGTGTAAAAGGATCTTGATGCCACATCTTCCTTGATATTTTACTTTCTATGAACTGCAAACAATGTGTTAGAAGCAGTTCTTATTTTTGAAAAAGAAATCAATTTCTGACACGAATTAATTTCAAATGGGGAAAACCCGCTTTATCACTGGTAACTCTCTTAAATATTCATGTTAAAAACGGTAAATAAAACACATTTGGTGATATGATTGATGCAGAGAAAATGTGATGGCAACATTAAATTTTTTAAAAAGTAATGCACATTTGAGCCTAAAATATCATATCAAAATTATAGCTTTTATCTAGTAATAGATCTATATTAGAAAAAGTATTTGTTCAGGTTTAATGCAAATTAAATGCTACTTAAAAGACCAGCAAACAGAAGACGCTTAAGCTAGCAGAGCCAACAGCTTTGGAACTGACAGGAGTAGCAGATTAAATCCCTGCCGGTGGCACAGACTGCATAGAAAGGAGACTGTAGACTGTGAGAAGTACGAGCCCGACCAAGAAGGCCTGCTTAGCTGCACGCTGAGAAAACCAAGCGGCTGGGCCGGGGGAGGGGAGAAGCCCCACTCCCCAACTGTGCTGGGTGGACGACAGAGAGCCTGAGCAGAGGGGGCGGGGGAAGCCCTCTCACCAGGAGCAGGGCAAACTCCAAAGCGCTGAATAGACACTTAAAAGACCAGCAAACAAAGGACGCTGAGGCGAGCTTTGAAACTGACAGGAGTAGCAGATTAAATCCCTGCAGGTGGCGCAGACTGCATAGAAAGGAGTCTATAGACTGTGAGAAGGAGAAGCCGGACCAAGGGACCTTCTGAAAATCTACAGACCCTTTCCTTCACTGCATGCACCAGCACCAGAGAAAGCCTTAATTATAACAGTACTAGGAACATCTTTTAAATTTTCAAAACTTTTATATATATATATATTTTTTTCCTTCTTCTTCTTTTTTTTTTAGAATTTTTAAGTCCCCTATGACCTTACTATTTTTTTTCTTTTTTCTTTCTTTTCCTTTATTTTTATTTTCTGTTTTTTTTTAAAGTATTTTTGAGAATCCAGTCTTTACTCTAGATTTTTAATCTTTGCTCATTAGTACTTGGTATCAACTTTGTACCTTTTAAGATCCAAGCTCCAGTACCCACTGCTACCTGGGAGTGAGATCATTGCCTTGACCGCTTTCTCCCCATTCTTATCTCTTGCTAGTAACAGTGAGGAAACCTAGACCCACCCACCAGAAAACCACAAAAGCCTTCCCATCCAGGAAACTTCGACAAACCACACATCCAACCCATCCCACAGAGAGGAATTCCCACAATAAAGGGACAACACAGCAAGATAAACAAGATGAAAAGGCAGAGAAATACCCAGCAAGTAAAGGAACAGGATAAATACCCCCAAGACCAAACAAAATACGAAGAGATAGGAAGTCTACCTGACAAAGAATTCCGAATAATGATAGTGAAAATGATCCAAAACCTGGAAAATAAGTTGGAGTTGCAGCTCAATAACCTGCAGGCAAGGATTGAGAAGATGCAGGTAAGCTTTAACAAGGACTTAGAAGAAATGAAAAAGAGTCAAAATACAATAAATAATGCAATAAATGAGATCAAAAACACCCTGGAGGGAACCAACAGTAGAATAACAGAGATAGAAGACAGAATAAGTGAGGTAGAAGACAGAATGGCAGAAATTAATGAAACAGAAAGGAAAAATGAAAAAAAAGAATTAAAAGAAATGAGGAAAATCTTAGAGACCTCTGGGACAATATTAAACGCACCAATATTCGAATCATAGGAGTCCCAGAAGAAGAAGACAAAAAGAAAGACCATCAGAAAATTCTTGAAGAGATAATTGTAGAAAACTTCCCTAAATTGGGGAAGCAAATAGCCACTCAGGTCCAAGAAACACAGAGAGTCCCAAATAGAATGAACCCCAAGCGGGACACCCCAAGACACATATTAATCAAATTAGCAAATATCAAATACAAAGACCAAATATTAAAAGCAGCAACGGAGAAGCAAAAAATAACTCACAAGGGGAATCCCATAAGGATAACAGCTGATCTCTCAACAAAAACGCTTCAGGCCAGAAGGGAATGGCAAAACATACTTAAAGTCATGGAAGAAAATAATCTACAACCCCGACTACTGTACCCAGCAAGGATCTCATTCAAATTTGAAGGAGAATTCAAAATTTTCTCAGACAAGCAGAAACTGAGAGAATTCAGTAATACCAAACCAGCCCTCCAACGAATGCTAAAGGATCTTTCCTAGATAGGAAACACCGATGGGATAGATAATCTGGAGCCCAAAACAATAAAATAAATGGCAGCGGGATCATACTTATCAATAATTACCTTAAATGTAAACGGGCTGAATGCCCCAACCAAAAGACAAAGATTGGCCGATTGGATACAGAAACAAGACCCCTATATATGTTGTCTACAAGAGACCCACCTCAAACCTAGGGACACATATAGACTGAAAGTTAAAGGCTGGAAAAAGATATTCCATGCAAATAAAGACCAAAAGAAAGCAGGAGTGGCAATACTCATATCTGATAAAGTAGACTTTAAAATAAAGGCAGTGAAAAGAGATAAAGATGGACATTACATAATGATCAAAGGATCAATCGAGGAAGAAGAAATAACAATTATAAATATTTATGCACCTAACATAGGAGCTCCACAATATGTAAGGCAAATGCTAACAAATATGAAAGGGGAAATCAACAACAACACAATAATAGCAGGAGACTTTAATACACCACTCACACCAATGGATAGATCAACTAGACAGAAAAGTAACAAGGAAATTCAAACTTTAAATGAAACAATAGACCAACTAGACCTAATTGATATCTATAGGTCATTCCACCCCAAAACAAGGAATTTCACCTTTTTCTCAAGTGCACACGGGACCTTCTCCAGGATAGATCACATCCTGGGCCATAAATCTAACCTTGATAAATTCAAAAATATTGAAATCATCCCAAGCATCTTTTCTGACCACAATGCAGTGAGATTAGATATCAACTACAGGAGAAAACCTCTCAAAACTTCCAACATATGGAGGCTCAACAACACACTGCTGAATAACCAACAAATCGCAGAAGAAATTAAAAATGAAATTCAGTTATGCATGGAAACGAATGAAAATGAAAACACAACAGCTCAAAACCTATGGGACACTGTGAAAGCAATGCTAAGGGGAAAGTTCATAGCAATACAAGCTCACCTCAGGAAACAAGAGAAAAATCAAATAAATGACCTTACTATACACCTAAAGCAACTAGAAAGGGAAGAGATGCAGAAGCCCAGGTCTAGTAGAAGGAAAGAAATCTTAAAGATCAGGGCAGAAATAAATGCAAAGGAAACAAAAGTGACCATAGCAAAAATCAACCAAGCCAAAAGCTGGTTCTTTGAGAAGATAAATAAAATTGACAAACCATTAGCCAGACTCATCAAGAAACAAAGGGAGAAGAACCAAATCAACAGAATTAGAAATGAAAACGGAGAGATCACAACAGAAAACACAGAAATACAAAGGATCATAAGAGACTATTATCAGCAAATATATGCAAATAAACTGGACAATTTGGATGAAATGGACAAATTGCTAGAAAAGTGTAACTTTCCAAGACTAAACCAGGAAGAGATAGATAATATTAATAGACCCATCACAAGCATGGAAATTGAAACCGTAATCAGAAATCTTCCAAAAAACAAAAGCCCAGGACCAGATGGCTTCACAGCTGAATTCTACCAAAAATTTAGAGAAGAGCTAACACCTATTCTACTCAAACTCTTCCAGAAAATTGCAGACGAAGGTAAACTTCCAAACTCATTCTATGAGGCCTCCATCACCCTAATTCCAAAACCTGGCAAAGATGCCACAAAAAAAGAAAACTACAGGCCAATATCACTGATGAACTTAGACGCAAAAATCCTCAACAAAATTCTAGCAAATAGAATCCAACAACACATCAAAAAGATCATACATCATGATCAAGTAGGCTTTATCCCAGGGATGCAAGGATTCTTCAATATTCGTAAATCGATCAATGTAATACACCACATTAACAAATTGAAAAATAAAAATCACATGATTATCTCAATAGATGCAGAGAAAGCCTTTGACAAAATTCAACATCCATTTATGATAAAAACCCTCCAAAAAGTAGGAATAGAAGGAACATACCTCAACATAATAAAAGCTATATATGACAAACCCACAGCAAACATTATCCTCAATGGTGAAAAACTGGAAGCATTCCCCCTGAAATCAGGGACAAGACAAGGGTGCCCACTCTCACCACTACTATTCAACATAGTTTTGGAAGTTTTGGCCACAGCAATCAGAGCAGATAAAGAAATCAAAGGAATACAGATTGGAAAAGAAGAAGTAAAACTCTCTCTGTTTGCAGATGACATGATCCTCTATATTGAAAACCCTAAAGACTCTACGAGAAAATTACTAGAGCTAATCAGTGAATATAGCAAAGTTTCAGGATACAAAATCAACACACAGAAATCCCTGGCATTCCTATACACTAACAGTGAGAAATCAGAAAGAGAAATTAAGGAAACAATTCCATTCACCATCGAAACAAAAAGGATAAAATACTTACGAGTATTTCTACCTAAAGAATCAAAAGACTTGTATATAGAAAACTATAAAACACTGATGAAAGAAATCAAGGAGGACACAAACAGATGGAGAAATGTGCCGTGTTCGTGGATTGGAAGAATCAATATAGTGAAAATGAGTATACTACCCAAAGCAATCTATAGATTCAATGCAATTCCTATCAAGCTATCAGAGGTCTTTTTCAAAGAATTAGAACAAATAATTTCCCAATTTGTATGGAAATACAAAAAACCTCGTATAGCCAAAGCAATCTTGAGAAAGAAGAATGGAACTGGCGGAATCAACCTACCTGACTTTAGGCTGTACTACAAATCCACAGTCATTAAGACAGTATGGTACTGGCACAAAGACAGAAATATAGATCAATGGAACAGAATAGAAAGCCCAGAGATAAATCCACGCATCTATGGACACCTTATCTTTGACAAAGGAGGCAAGAATATACAATGGAGAAAAGACAACCTCTTTAACAAGTGGTGCTGGGAAAACTGGACAGCCACTTGTAAAAGAATGAAACTAGATCACTTTCTAACACCATACACAAAGATAAACTCAAAATGGATTAAAGATCTAAGCATAAGACCAGAAACTATAAAACTCCTAGAGGATAACATAGGCAAAACACTCTCTGCCATAACCCAAAGCGGGATACTCCATGACCCACCTCCCAGAATATTGGAAATAAAAACACAAATAAACAAATGGGACCTAATTAAAATTAAAAGCTTTTGCACAACAAAGGAAACTATAAGCAAGGTGAAAAGACAGCCTTCAGAATGGGAGAAAATAATAGCCAATGAAGCAACAGACAAACAATTAATCTCAAAAATATACAAACAACTCCTGCAGCTCCATTCTAGAAAAATAAACAACCCAATTAAAAAGTGGGCCAAAGAACTTAACAGACATTTCTCCAAAGAAGATATTAAAATGGCTAACAAACACATGAAAAGATGCTCAACATCACTCATTATCAGAGAAATGCAAATCAAAACCACAATGAGGTACCACTTTACACCAGTCAGAATGGCTGCCATCCAGAAGTCTACAAGCAATAAATGCTGGAGAGGATGTGGAGAAAAGGGAACCCTCTTACACTGTTGGTGGGAATGTAAACTAGTACAGCCACTATGGAAAACAGTGTGGAGGTTCCTTAAAAAGCTGCAAATAGACCTGCCATATGACCCAGCAATCCCACTGCTGGGCATATACACCGAGGAAACCAGAATTGAAAGAGCCACGTGTACCCCAATGTTCATCGCTGCATTGTTTACAATAGCCAAGACATGGAAGCAACCTAGATGCCCATCAACTGACGAATGGATAAGAAAGCTGTGGTACATAAACACAATGGAATATTACTCAGCATTAAAAAAAAATTCATTTGAAGCAGTTCTACTCAGATGGACGAAACTGGAGCCCATTATCCAGAGTGAAGTAAGCCAGAAGCAAAAACAACAATACAGTATATTAACGCATATATATGGAATTTAGAAAGACAGTAACGAGAACCCAACATGCGAGACAGCAAAAGGAACGCAGATGTATAGAATAGACCCGTGGACTTTGTGGATGAGGGTAAGGGTGGGATGATATGAGAGAAGGGCATTGAAGCATGTTAATTGTCATGTGTCTAATCAATCGCCAGCCCAGGATTGATGCTCGGGGCTGGTACACCGAGATTTCCCGGGGGGGAGGGAAGAGGGAGGGGGTTTCCGGAGGGGAAGCATATGTAAACCCATGGTGATATCATGACAATGTATGGCAAAAACAATAAAAAAATTAAAAAATAAAATGCTAGATTTTTTGGATTTAGGTGTCACACAATTAACAGCATATATTGATTAACAAATACAGAAGAACACCAATCAATTTAATAATAATTGAGATAATTTTAAAAGGCTGTTGTAGATACACTGATGTGTGAAAATTAACCCAATTAAATACAAAAAAATGTGAATATTTGAATAAATTATTCTATTTAAAATCAGTGGCAAATAATCATAAATGTTGAATAATTAGGACTTTAAAATCTCTAAGAGGAAAAGATCATTTTCCAGGTACTTTATATATCTGAGTTTTATTCATTTATTTTTTACATAAATTTATTCATCTTAATTGGAGCTTAATTACTTTAAAATACTGTAGTGGTTTTGCCATACATTGACATGAATCAGCCGTGGGTGTACATGTGTTCCCCATCCCGAACCCCCCTCCCACCTCCCTCCCCATCCCATCCCTCTGGGTCATCCCAGTGCACCAGCCCTGAGCACCCTGTCTCATGCATCGAACCTGGACTGTTGTATATCTGACATTTAAGAATTTATCTTAATAAACAAAAATACTTTTATATTTGTAAATAAATCTTATCAGTCCACATTAAGACCTGAGGTTTAGAAAACTGTTTTTATTTTAAAAACTTTAAAAATATTTTGTTTTCATAATAATTATCATCTTACTACTTAGATGAGAGATTTACAGAGCATCATCTATAAATAGTTTGTGATAGTTCTAAATGTAAGAAATATCAAAAAGAAAAAATGTTTTATATGCTATTATAATGCAATCCTAGACTGTAAATAGCACCAAAAAAGAATAGCCCAAAATATGAACAAATTGTTTTTTCAGTAATTTAATAACATTTCATACTCTGTTGGCCATATATGCAAATCATTGTCTCTTAAGAGCCATTTCACTTATTATCAAACACTTTCTCATTGATTTAATCAGCCAATACCTTCTTTTTCTCAGTGCTATCTATTCTCTGGAATTTTAAAATTTCAATACAACATAATAAGCATCTGCAGACTAACTCACTGGACAAGTAGCATGATTATCAGTTACATCAAACTTTCCTACCTTTGGAATGATATCAGGGTGATTGAATATCCATATGATTGAATACATTGGAAGAATTCATGAGAAAACAGCTATTTTGTGTCAGCTCTCAATTGATACCTTCTCTATGCCAGCATTGTGCTGTGGTCGAATGGCATTGAAACAAGTTAATTATCATGTGTCTAATCAATCGCCAGCCCAGGATTGATGCTTGGGGCTGGTGCAGCGAGATTTCCCGGGGGGAGGGAGGAGGGAGGGGGGTTCTGGAGGGGGAGCATATGTAAACCCATGGCGATATCATGACATTGTATGGCAAAAACAATTTTAAAAAAAAGTAATATCTCAAGGGACATTTAGCCTCCTGGGGAAAACAAGTATCATTAATCTTTGTATAAAGCAATGTGCTTAGAATAATCATAAGAATATTAGAAAATGTTATTCAAATATGAACAAGGCATAAGGACTGATGGTAAGATGTTGTTTAGCCTGGCTTTATGGGATACAGAGTATTTTGGTAGAGAAATGAGCAGAGTGGAGAAATCATTGAGTAGGAGATTTCTCGAAGAGAGCAAAGCATATGTAACAGTACCAAGGTAAGAACACACATCATTTATGTCATCTGTTCGTATACACACAGCTCTTATTACACAATGACAACCAGGAAGCTTCAATTGGCAAAGCAGTTGCTTTTATCCCCAGTGTAGATGTACCTCAATTGGACTTTTCATTTGCTTTCAGATGTTTGAAACTGCACTATTTACTTCGCAGATGCTCTGTACAGTTGCCTTGACAACAACACTTTCGAAATCACTGAGCCATGAAGATAAAAGTTCCCAAGCAAAGTGAAAAATTGCTATTCTTTTCAAAACATTACTCTGTTTAACGAATTAGTCATAGTAAATGTGATATCGCTGTGCAGTTTCAGCCAGTTTCAGACCACTACTTAACATGGGCTTTGCTTGTATAATTGGTACCTTCACAAAAGTCAGGAGAATCACTGAGGATTCTAATACTAGAGATATGTGATGAACTACATTTTTAGTATGATGTCAACTTTCTGCATTGCCTGGCCTAGAAACAGACTACCCTGATGTTTCTGAATACTGATCTAGATGGCAGACTACAAACAAAAGATGGCAGTCAGAAAACAAACCATGGAAGCACTTTAACCAAATGGATGCATTTCCCTAAGTAGTTCTAAATTTCTAATAAAATAAGACTGAGAACTAATGTTGAACAAATAAGACAAAATAAAAACAAACAAACAAAAAACAGAGTTAAACCTCATTCAGACCGAAATTCTCCTTACTGCTCAGACAGTAGAGCAGGTGATTAGCCCACAATTTTCTAGTTCATCTTCTTCATATTTCTCACTAATATAATGGTCAGATGTTTCCTTCCTTTAAAGTGAGTTATTTACATGAATGGAGTTGGTCTGTGGAGATACAGAACCTTGATTGTCAGCAGTAAGAGACTGAGAAATGACCAACTGACAAAAGTTTTGACAGCTACCATCTGTGTAATTGACTAGAGATGCTCATCGTCCCAAGAGTAAAGCTATCAGTGTCCTCAGGTCAAATAAGTAAATGCATTTGAATGGTTTACTATTACTGCATTTCAGACTTTTGTTGGAAGATTTGTATTCTACTCTTAGCTTTAAAATTTAGCAAATTTGTGAATTTTGTCAAAAAATTCCACTTTGTCTCATTTCCTCTTAAAATTCAGTTAGTAACAACTTGCCTCTACTGATATTGGTTCATAATGGAAATCAGGAAATAAAATTTAAATTATTGATTTGTTGTTGTTTAGTTGCTAAATCCTGTACAACTCTTGCAACCCCATGGACTGTATGGGGTCTTCATGGACTATCCCAGGCTCCTCTGTTCATGGAATTCACAGGCAAGAATACTGGAATAGGTTGCCATTTCCTTCTCCAGGGCATCTTCCCCATTCAGGGATCAAACCCCGTATCTCCTGCATTGGCAGGCGGATTCTTTACCACTAAGCCATCAGGGAAGATTGTTTAAATGTATTTCACGTTAAAAATATATATGCAGTTTTTCTTATATATATGAAAGTTTTATTTCTCCCAGAAAGAGTTTCTCTTGGCTTCTGAAGGATGTCAATTTAAAACCATGCTAACAGGTAAGATGAGAATCAAGCTATTTGTTACTAAAGTTGAGCTAGAGAACCCAGTTTGTACTTGACAACAACTCGTGCACTTTACAGTATTGCTGCTGAATTGGAATCATTTTTCCACAGACATACAAAGCACCTGAAGAATCTGCAGCTTCCTAGGGAGTGAAGGCATCATAGAGTGGGCCATCTCATGGACAAGTAGGGAATGGGCTCAGCCTAAAGAAAGGCAGATCACAAAGAGAGACTCAAAGAAATGGCAAAGTTCATGTTTGCAGTGATAATCTCTTAAGAGATGCCAACTAGGTAAGAAGAGCAAATAGGCAGAGAAAAATTAAACTTTCCTCCCCATGTTTCCAAGAGGGTAGAAATCTCTATTTTATGAAACAAGGTATGAATGCAGGAAGACAGAAAGAGTTTCATGCCCTAAGTCTCTTCCATTTTGTCATCTCAAAACTATACTTTTAGTTTTGACCAACAAGCTTATGGTTAACCAAGGCTCTAGCTGGCCTCACAGGGGAATAGATTCGCAGTGTACGAAGGTAGTCCCATCTAGAATCTCATGAAGCGGTCTGCTGATACTAACTGTTTATACATGCCCCTTTTGAGAACTGCCAAGACATATACACACAAAAGGCTCTGAGATGTTAGAACAGTGAAATGACTACAACTCTAAAGTTAAGTGGCATCTTTAATCCCTATCAATCACTCAAATATTTTTTATCTTGCTTTAAACTACATCCAGGGCCAAAGAAGGAATTGTGAAGAACCTCGCTTTTTTTTGTTCATTTATTTATCCAATTGAAAGTGAAAATGTTAGTCACTCAGTTGTGTTGGACTCTGCAACCCCATGGACTGTAGCCCACCAGGTCCCTCTATCCATGGAGTTCTCCAGGCAAGAATACTGGAGTGGATAGCCACTCCATTCTCCAGGGGATGTTTCCTCCCCAGAGATAGAACCCAGGTTTCCTGCATTGCAGGGAGATTCTTTACCTTCTGAGCCACCAGGGAAGCCCTGTTTATCCAATTATGTATCGTTACATAAATTATATGAGTACCTATTATAAATCAGATACGCATAGGTGCTATTACCATATCAGTAAATGAACATGCACAAGTCAATCTTGTCCTTGTATAGTTGCATTATAGTGAGAATAGATAAGCAATAGTACAATAAGTAAGACACTATTTCACTTGGGTATGACAAACAGTAAAAAAGTAAGAGTTAGGGGTTTTGGAATATCAGGAGGAGTAACCATTTTAACTCTGGTGATTAGGGTATGCATAATTGAAAAGCTAACATTGAACCTAGACTTAAAGGAAATGAAGGAGTAAGCTAGCGTTCCAGGTAGAAAGAAAAATTAAAGAAGTCTCAATATGATTTTATCTTCTATTTTTAAGTACATTTTAGAGATTTGTAAAAAATAATTGTGAAGGTATTTATTCCAACAGATAACAAATATATAAAATCATAGCGTTTTTAAAAATCAGTGTTCTATTATTTTAGTGGCTTTAGGTTTGCAGACTGCTTTTGGCAATGGAACTCCTTATATGAGTTCTAGATATAAAGCTGCTAAAGCAATGATTTCAGTTAAAGCGGTGAGTCTCTGCTGTCCATGGGCTTTTCCAGGCAAGAATACTGAAGCGAGCTGCCATCCCTTCTGCAGGGGATCTTCCTGACCCAGGGATTGAGTCTATATCTCCTGCATTGGCAAACAGATTCTTTACTGCTGAGCAACCAGCGAAGACCCCTCACAATCATAGGTCAAACAAAATTCAAAGTTTGATTTTTCAAAATTATGAAGCACCAGTTAAAATAAATATTGTGGATCTACATATGCAAATGTGAAACTTTTCTTTAGAATAAAGTGGAAAAAATCATACAGAACAATTTATAACATGAGACTTTTTTTTTAAGTACATGGGATGTTATGTGGGAGTGTCCATAGAAAAAAATATCAATAATAGCCATTAACAAATCTGCTGTAATAGCAGTAAGAACTTTACTCAGTGCTCTGAGGTGATTTAAACGGGAAGGAAATCTAAAAAAGATGAGATTTATATATACGTATGACTGATTCACTTTGATGTAAACCAAGAAATTAACACAACATTTTAAAACAACTATACGCCAATATAACTTTACTTAAAAAAAAAAAAAAAAACAGGCAACAACAACAAAAGAATAGACATAAACAGTGGTTACCATATAGAAAGTATGAAAGTGCTAGTCACTCAGTCGTGTCCAACTCTTTGTGACTCTATGGACAATAGTCCGCCAGGCATCTCGGTCCATGGGATTCTCCAGGCAAGATGATTGGAGTGAGTTGCCATTCCCTTCTCCAGGGGATCATCCCAACTCAGGGATCAAACCTGGGTCTCTGGCATTGCAGGTAGATTCTTTATTACCTGCACCACCAGGGAAGCCACATGGATGGGTGCTGCTTCTGCTAAGTCGCTTCAGTCGTGTCTGACTCTATGCGACCCCATAGACAGCAGCCCACCAGGCTCCGCTGTCCATGAGATTTTCCAGGCAAGAATACTGGAGTGGGTTGCCATTGCCTTCTTGCTAAAGAACTCAAACATAAATAGCTTTATTGCTTTGGCTGTTTGCAATGACTTTTTATTATTTTCTGCTTAATATATGTTCTTTTAAAAGAGGAACCACTGCTCAATATTGTCACAGTTCAGTAGCTCAGTCGTGCCCAACTCCTCATGACCCCATGGACTGCAGCACGCCAAGCCTCTGTGTCCGTCACCAGCTCTGGGAGCTTGCTCAAACTCATATCCATCTAGCTGGGGATGCCATCCAATCATCTCATCCTCTGTTGTCCCCCTCTCCTCCTGCCCTCAATCTTTCCCAGCATCAGAGTCTTTTCAAATGAGTCAGTTCTTCGCATCAGGTGGCCAAAGTGTCAGAGTTTCAGCTTCAGCATCAGTCCTTCCAGTGAATATTCAGGACTGATTTCCTTTAGGATGGACTGGTTTGATCTCCTTGAAATCCAAGGGACTCTCAAGAGTCTTCTCCAACACCACAGTTCAAAAGCATCAATACTTCAGTGCTCAGCTTTCTTTATGATCCAACTCTCACATGCACATATGACTACTGGAAAAACCATAGCCTTGACTAGATGGACCTTTGATGGCAAAGTAATGTCTCTGCTTTTTAATATGCTGTCTAGGTTGGTCATAGCTTTTCTTCCAAGGAGCAAGCTTTTAATTTCATGGCTGCAGTCACTATCTGCAGTGATTTTGGAGCTCAAAAAAATAAAAAAAATCTGTCACCATTTCCATTGTTTCCTCATCTATTTGCCATGAAGTGATGTGACGATATTGTCACAGATACCTTGAAAACAGATACGGATTCACACCCTTTTCAATTAAGTTAAGCTCAAATAGTGAAAGCAATAGGATCATTCCATTCACTTCGGAATTCTATGCAAACCCCAGGCAAAATTTGCATCTGCCAAAACCACCCCTGAATACACAGAACTATCCATCACTCATACTCAGTGTTAAGGCTGTTAGAGCAGATGGTAGTTCCTAAGAGCAATCCTAATCCATGGCTCATGGGAGGAAGCATCTCTCCAAACATTACAGGGACGCTTCCAATTTCTATCACATTTGCCATCCAACATCTGTCAGATAACAAGTCTCTTCTCTGCCAATAAGTATAAAGTTATTCATCACAAGCTCATCCCCTAATAAAAGAGCTGTTGTATCAAAATAAGGCACGGGAGACTCAGTTATTGGAAAGGTTTTCTAACTGTATTTTTAGTGATGATTTCGCATAAAAATTATCAACCGATATACTTTCTATGAAAGTGTGAATTGGTTCAGTGGTAAAGAACCCCCTTGCCAATGCAGGAGACACAGGATCGATCTCTGGGGCAGGAAGATCCCCTGGAGAAGGAAATGGTAACCCACTCCAGTATTCTTGCCTGGGAAATCACATGGATAGAGAAGTCTGGTGGGCTACAGTTCATGGTGTCACAGAGTCAGACACGACTACACCATAACAATACTTTCTATGATATGTGAAAGTTATTGACAGAATCTTCTTCCTCTCTGAATGAGAGTGCAAGAGGTTGTGGGGGAAAGACTGGCTATTTTACATCTTCAAACCATATAGTCCATGACATCGCAAAGAGTTGGACCAGCTTAGTGACTTTCACTACCACTACCTTGATTTACTAATAAATGACATACATTAGTATGAGTCCATCACTGAAAGCATAGGCTTTCTTTCCACTCCATAGAAAAATAAATATTTGTTCACGAGGGTATTTCTGGGTTATAAAGTGTTATATGATAAAATATTTTATTTTTATATATTTAGCAAAAGGATCTTGGATATAACCTAATGTGAATTAGGTTGAATTTTGAATGGCTTTTTGTTGGCTCTCAGAAAAGTTAATACTATGTAGTATTGATACCATCCATAGAGAATGTGTTTCTATTAATTTAGTAACACAAAAATGAAATAATTCTCCCAACAATGCAAATACCTAAAATTGCTTACAAAATATACTTAGATATATAAGATTTAGAGATCACGTCATTAGCCATGTTTGAATAATGTGTCTCTTTGAATTGTTTAAAAAACACAGAATACCATTGTTCCTATTCACTTGGGCATAAAAATATTTCCAGTATGTTACTGAAGTGATTTTAGGGGTTTGGGCAAGTCAGTAAGTTCAGCTTCCAGAATACTTAAATCAAAATTGCCTGAAATCAGACCAACTGGATTAAAATTCTGATTAATATTTGACTTTTTACTTAAACATTCTTCGAAAAAGGAGAAGTTATAAAATCTACCTCATAGTTGTATGAAGTTTAAACAGCACTATAATTACTATGTCTAGAACAATTTTTGTCATAGATTAATTAACTCACCATTGTTAGTTATAATTTCTTCATTTACCAAGCAAAATCTCTAAAGTCGAAGATCTCTAATATTCTTTCAATTCAAACTTTCTCAATTTATAATTATGCTTTTTTTCCTACCAATTATAGTTTGTTTCTACTATATTATAAGGTGGATTTTTGGTGAGCCAATATTTAAATATTACATTTTTTTGCTAGTTATTGCATATTTCAATGTGAAACTTGGTTTACTAATACAAGTAAGATTTATCTCAGTGCTTTCTTTGCACATTCACAGTTTTTAAGATAATTATACTGATTCATTTGTTTCTTGAATAATGTGAGTTAAGAGAATCTATTTTAATTTCAAACTTTGAATGAAAATTTTCTAGTTTGTCCCTGCATAGAAAAATGTTTTCTCCGAGTTTATTTAAGAGGGGAAAAAGCCTTTAGATATATGTGCTTTTTTTCCCCAGATATGTATTCTGTTTTCTCTCTTACCACCTTTATTCATGCTGAGAGAGGGAAGGAGGGTAAGAGGCTCAGGAGCATAGGAGTTCTCTGATGGTTTGGGCAGCATTGGGTAATCATGGAGGTCCCTGAACATCATGCTTGAACAGAGTGGTCAGCAAAGTCAATCAGATTTAGCATCTTGCAAGCAGTTGAGCAAACCGTAGAACTATCCTTTCATGATTGTTTTATCTAATCTACTTAATTAACTACAAATATAATGTGATAAAACACCTGTCTACTCAGTTCCAACTGTTAGAACCTCTACCCATATTTCTCTTCTCCCAGGCATCTTACTTACCTGTCTCCTTTGTCCTCTGTGTCCCTTTCATGAGTAAAATGCTCTAATTAAATTGATCCTATTAAATATGAATAATACACTTTGTCATGAAATTATCTCATTCCATATCTAATGAATATCATTGTTATTCAGTGTACATCACTATCATTATCTTAAGCAGTTTAAAAAGAACTTAGAGCATGAATGATTAAATTTTACTAGTGAAAATAATTTGTGTTACATAATCGTGTATACAGTAATATTTATGAATAAGCAATACTTCTATTACTGCAGAATTAGAGATGGAATCATTGTCAAGTGAGGAGACTAGAAACATGGATTTTTTTTTAAATAAGGTCAATATTATCAGCCAAAATTTTTTAAAAATCATATATTGACATATGGGAAGTCTTCATGTCTGTTCTTTCTGTGCACAGCGCATAGTGCACAAAGAAAGTAATATTTTTACATAATCAATTCAAACTTTGGATGTTTTTGTTTTTCTTTTACACATGTCCTCATTAATAATTCTGACAGTAATTAATCCATCTTGAATTGCAGGGGGGAAAAGCAGGTATAAGAAGTCATTATACATCTTATTGTGCATTTGATAACTTTTCCAAAAAAAATGAAATCATGATTTCTGGTGAGAATTGAGCAAATAAAATTTATTTAATTTCTCCCATTCAACTTCTTTATTTTGGGAAATAATTTCTTACATGAATTTGTCATATAGTTGAGTGTATGAAATTTGTTGGCCCAAACTAAAAATATTCTCTTAGCTTTAATTATTTAGTTTTTTATTTTGTGATGTTGATTTTGATAGCTTTTATTGTCATTGCTATTGTTTGCATGTGAGAGTGTGGTTCTGTTTTTATTTTAGCCTTGTATTTAGGATAATAGCAATCAAACTAAAGGTCTTGTAGATTTTAGGTTTCTCATTGGCTGTACAAGAGTAAAATCAAAATTGTTCCATAATTTAAAATATTACAGCATTTCTTTATCTGTTTAAAACTATATTTTAAATGATAACCAATACTCTCTTTATCCTTTTTCATAGAAGATAATGTATATCTTTTTCATTCTTGGTTTGTATCCTCCAAGATACCAAATTTGGAGGAAAAACCCAAATGCTATAATATCTCATTGAATGTCCAAAGTTATTGAGGCAACACAGGAAAATAAATGGAGGTCTTGAAGGATAAAAGTATGCTCTTTGTAGATTATGTTGACAGGAAGACTCCTCTATAGACGCTTTTCTGTATGTTAGAGTCTTGGAGGAGGCGGCAATTAAAGGTCTCCCAGTTTGCTTAGCTTCAGGCCATCTTCTCTCTTTAAATCATACAAAGGGGCCTCCCTCTGACAATTATTCTGTGATCCCAACTCTCTCTTTCTGACTACCTCCAGGAAATTTTCTGAACTTTCAAGGATTTAAATTATTACATTGATCATACTTGGGTAAATCTACAACAATATTTCTATCTCAAGGTCCTTAAACTCAGTCACATATATAAAGTGACTGCTTTCATCTAAAGTTGTACATTTGCATTTTCTATGTTTAGGTTGTGGAAATCATATTATTCTGGCTATCAGAATTTTAAGTACTTTCACCAACAAAAATAATTTAAAAAATTGTATACTATGTAAAGGAATATCAGTAACATTTGCTGTGAACTGAATTGTATCCTCCCTCTACCCCAAATTTACATGTTAAAGACTTGATCCCCAGTGTGACTCTATTTTGAGACATGGCCATTAAGGAAGTAGCACAGGTTAAATGAGATCATAAGGGTGAGGCCCTAATCTGATTGGATTGGTGCCCTCAAAAGAAAAGGAAGAGACATTAAGGATTTCTCTTTCTGTCATGTGAGGACACAGAGGGAAGCCAGCCTTGTACAAGCCAGGAAAAGAGCTCTAACCAGAAACCAAACCATCTAGCACCTTGATCTTGAGCATTTTATATCAATTTAGTAACTTAATCTTTTCCCTTAAATAGTGGGTATTATAATTGACCCCAAATCTGTCATTCCTAAAGGAAATCAACCCTGACTATTGGTTGGAAGGACTGATGCTGAAGCTCCAATGCTTTGGCCACTTGATGCAAAGAGCCGTCTCATTGGACAAGACCCTGATGCTGGGAAAGATTGAGGGCAGGAAGAAGGGGGTGACAGAGGATGAGATGGTTGGATGACATCAGAACCCCAATGGAGATGAGTTTGAGAAAACTCTGAGAGACAGTGAAGGACAGGGAAGCCTGGTGTGCTGCAGTCTATGGGGTCAGAAAGAGGTGGACACAACTTAGGGACTGAACAACAACATAGATGAGAAAATTAAAGCTCAAAGGTTTTGCTACTTTGTTTAGTGTCAAGTATAGTGAGTAAGTTTGGCCAAGGACTTGAAAGATGCCTAAATCCATGTGCGTGCATATATTATACTATCCTGCCCCAATAATAAGTAACTTATATAATAAATAATTTAACAACCTGTGAACACAGAACAAGTTTGTCCTGGTGAAGCAGCTTCAAATCTTCAAATAGGATTTATTTTTTTCCTACCTATACTAACTATAACATGCTGCTGCTGCTGCCAAGTCACTTCAGTCGTGTCCGACTCTGTGCGACCCCATAGACGGCAGCCCACCAGGCTCCCCCGTCCCTGGGCTTATCTGGGCAAGAACACTGGAGTGGGTTGCCATTTCCTTTTCTAATGCATGAAAGTGAAAGTGAAAGTGAAGTTGCTCAGTCGTGTAGGACTCTCCGCGACCCCATGGAGTGCAGCCTACCAGGCTCCTCCATCCATGAGATTTTTCCAGGCAAGAGTACTGGAGAGGGGTGCCATTGCCTTCTCCAAATTATAACATGAATGGTATTTGAAGAGTTAGAAAATGTTGGTTAGATCTGAATTCCTCTGCTGTTTGTCCCTGGGACTCCAGGTTTGTAGACACTGCCTGGATATCAGGAGTGGTGTTAGAAATGAGCTTGTGCATTTTCATCTCTGCCGTTGAAAAATTGTGTTCATCCAGATACTAGAGAATATGCAACACCAGATTTTTTTTTTTAAGTTTAGCTGTGATGATGGAGAGCAACTTTTGGATCATGGATTCCTAAAGGAGATTTTATAGGCCCTGTCATGTACATGAGACATTTCCAGAATTCTTAAGGACCTGGCTTTACTAAGTGTTCATATAAATATTCAAAGGCAACGTACACATCACAACCCCAAACAAGGGATTTGGGGAAAATAAATTTGAGAAATGTATGTTTAAAAGAAGTTTACTCTTCTTTACCTTAGGACTTATGAAATCCTATACCATGACAATGTTTAATATGCAATGTCAGAGGACATAGCCTGATGCCTTTACCAAAAGTACTTCATTCCTAATCCCTTAATACCTGATCATTATTCTAGCTGATACTTTTTGGGGAGCATTGGTTGAGTGATTTCAGGACCCCTTAAAGCACTTTCATGACCATGCTGAAGATAATAAAATGAATTATTAGCAGACCTAAATGTAGAGTCAAGGATAGGCTAGCTTTACATAATTTTAAAGGCAATTTGAAATACCAGTGCCATTAAAAAGAAGAGCTACTTTTTAACAATTTAACAATGTTGTGTCTCCAGCGATGTTGCTGAAACAAAAGATGACATTGTGTGGATAAGTAAAAATACTGATGTCTATGAACAGAGGAGTATTTCAGAATAAGGCTTTAAGTGCTAACACATTTTTGAAAGAAATGAGCTAATTTATTTTTTTCTATTTTCCAAGGATTTTTTTTTTTTTTTTGTATATCTAAGGGTGATATGGATAACACTCCAGGCTAAACAGATACTTTCAATGTGTATACAATGCAATCAATGAAAACAAAATGCTTTGACCTCATTTAAAACCAGTATTTTCTATCTCTGAATTAGTAAAAAAGAAATAAAAAGAAATGTCTTAAACTCAACACTGTCTTAGGTAGAAAAACTCCAGTAATTTCAGTTTATATATGAAGAGGATGAGACTAATCTTGTCCAGGAAATAGGATCCAAAAGGACTTAAAGTAGCTAAGTAATTTAAAAAAAAAAAAAGTCTATTTTCTGCTTCATATATAGCTATGTTGAAATTACTTTGGGAGGGACATGTATATGTATATCAAAACAAGTCATTAGAGAAGTCTGAGGTATGCCCTCAAGGAAGAAATCCTCCCAGTCAGTTGCTCTGCAGCAGGGTGATAAAGACAGACAAAGGGACATAATAGGTTAGCAGTGGTTATCTTCTGCACTAGGCATTCAGCTCAGTTGAGGAAAACATGAGAAATTTGTGAAAGCCTGGAGAGAGCAGAAAAAAACAAAGCTTCTCTTCCTCCTGTGAATTTCTTGACTCTATCTTCTTATAGGCAATGAATAATCAATGACTTTTTATCTTGTTTTTCAAATGTGTATATTTAAAAGTTTTACAAAAAACTGAACTACTATTTTATAAACATGTCATTCTCATTTGTTTGCGTTTTTATGTATGTTGGACCCTGGACCAGGAATCTCTTTTCCTACTTTCATCTCCATATGAAAGACTCATCTCCAGTAAATAAAGATTCTACAAAGCTTGTCTTTCCTCACATTAGTTTTACCCTCCACCCAAGATACTACTTATGATGTTACAATGCTCTATCTATGTCTTTATATTCCTGTATGTTTGCCTCTTTCACTAACTTGTGAGTTCTTTTATAAATTCTTGGGCTTTCTAACACACAGTAGCTCTAAGGACAGTCATTATTACATATAATATAAAGGATTATTTGGTCTGGGATTTTACTCTGGATTTCTCAATTTTAATCAGGAACTCCTTGTATCAGTTTTGATACTACTCCCAGACTAGCTTTGTTTCTTTGAAGAAATTAACTTTTTCCTGTTTTGATGTTGAAATATAAAGCTCTGAAATGAGTATAATATCTCATTAAGATTCCAATATGTAGTACAGAACAGGGTGGTCTTTAACTCTATGTACTGCTCACAAAGGGCTTCTCAGGTGGCGCTAGTGAAAAGAACCCACCTGCCAATGCAGATTAGACATAACAGACAAGGGCTTAATCCCTGGGTTGGGAAGATCCCCTGGAGAAGGGCACAGGAACCCACTCCAGTATTCTTGTCTGGAGAATTCCATGGACAGAGGAGGCTGGCGGGCTGCAGTCTATGGGGTCGCACAGAGCAGGACACAACTGAAGTGACTTAACATGCCCTATTCACATATCCTGCAATGGCATCTGTTCCTTGCTAGCACCAAGGAACCAAATGATATGGGAATCTTATGCTATAATATCGTATTGATAGAACTATGAAAACAAGATAGTTTGAAGTCCTCATGAATAAGATATTTCATAGGTCAGGCTTGGAATTTATAGTACTATTTCCATTTTCACTGTGTAATTTTTAACTTAAATCTTAAATACTTCATCCTTCCTTTTTTGAAGAGACCCTGTGCATTAATTTCATGCCAGTAAGACAGCTTACTTTAGGAATTTAACAGGGCAAAATTGACTTGTTGAAAATGTTCACTGACTGAGTGATCCAGTAACATCAAGTCATGATGAAGAAGAAGCAGAAAACATAAAGAAGCACTTTAATTGCTGCTCTGATGACAGGTTTCATCATGGAATGATCTTATAGCTATATCTTGCATTGCTTCTCCTGTGAACTGAATTATGTTCCCACAAAATTTATATGTTGATTCCCTAATCCATAATGTGATGGTGTGGAGACAGGACCTTTGGAGATAATCAGGTTTAGATGAAATCATGAAAACGGAGCCCTCATAATGATATTAGTAATGATACTAGTATCCTTCTAAGAGAGTTTCCCTGCTTGTTTAGCACTAAACAACCACCTAAAATGTAAGACATGCAGGCTCCATTCCTAGTTGGGAAGATGCCCTGGAGACGGCAACCCACTTCAGGTTTCTTGCCTGGGAGATTCCATGGACAGAGGAGCCTGGTGGGCTACAGTCCATGGAGTCTCAAGAGAATGAGACATAACAACTAACCACCACCAACAGCAGCCTTCTGTGTCCTCATATGTCAGAGAAAGCTCTGGGGTTTATTTCTCTTCATAGAAATATTAGTCTTATATTTTAAGATTCATATGTCTGTGTATATATGCATTATATATATTATGTATTTACACATACATATACATATGAACCTCAAAATACAAGACTACCATTAACTTCATTTTTACATGGAGCAAAAACAAGATTTTGGGGCTTTTCTACTTATCTTTCAGTGAGCAGACCTCAGCAACCAGTGACTCTCAAAATGCTGTTCTCAAGCAAGCTGCATTGAATTAACATCAACCAGGAACATTAAAACAATAAGAAGAGATTATCGATTAAGAATATCTTGAAAACTTGGTTTGTTGGTAATTATACCAAAATAAATATTAATAAAAAATGAAGTCAGTGATTGGGTCCAAGAAACTTTTGTTTTAAAGAAGCCCTCTTGGTGACCCTGAGTGAGTGAAAGTCATTCAGACCCTGTAGACTATACAGTCCATGGAATTCTCCAAGCCAGATTACTAGAGTGGCTAGCCTTTTCCTTCTTCAAGGGATCTTCCCAACCCAGGGATTGAACCCAGGCCTCCTGCATTGCAGGTAGATTATTTAGCAGAATAGCCACAAGGAAAGCCCCTTGATGGCCCTAATGTACACTATATTTTGAGAACCACTAACGGAGTTCTTCACTTCGAACAGCTTTCTCATCCTCACCCAGTAAACCCTCACTGTATTGTATATTATCTTCCTTGTACAGGATATCACTGCTCCAAATGCACAATGCCAACACCAGCCTTTCTATCCATAAATAAAGTATAATTATTTATGTTTTCTTTTTTAGAGGTATTAGCTTATCCATAAATTATGAAGTTAAAAAATACTTGTAAACTTATAACTGTTTCATTTATATTAGCAGATGTCATTTATATTATGTTTGTTTGCTCTCTTCAAGCTGTATATTTGGTGAGTTTGTTAAACTATGTAAAATAAAATAATAAAATAGAAAAGATTATTAAGCTTTAAGAATATCTTAAAAACTTGATTTTTGGCAAGAAAATATTTACTGATTATTGTTTTATTCAGTTAGTGCCACAGTGATACTCCATAAGAAATGTCTCCCAAACTCAATACTTAAAACAGCAATAATTTATTCTGTTGTTGCATTTGCAATCATCTGGAGGTTGACTTAGTTTTGACTGGGCACTTTGGGTCTTATCTGTAAGTTGCAAGTTGCATCGAGGTGTGTTTTATGCATCTCTGCAACCCACTCAGTATTCTTGCCTGGAGAATCCCCATGGACAGAGGAGCCTGGTGGGCTGTAATCCATTGGTCACAAAGAGTCAGACATGACTGAGCGACTAAACACATCCTTTCTAGACCCAGCAAAAGCATATTCTCCCTCCAGAAATGGAAGTGCCCAGTAGAAGTACATGTGAGATTAATGGGGAGAGGACACAGCATGCCTTGACAAGATTTAGGCTTAACACACTGCCACTTCCATCTACATTTCACTAGCAAAAAACAGTCACAGAGTTACACTCAGAAACTGCAAAATCATATGACCAAGCCTACAAAGGAAGGGTGGAATGAGGTGCTGAGTACAGGAAGGTAATTTACTTAATTTCTTGCTGCATTCTAGTCACTTTTCCTAGCTATCAGTGAGAATGCAAAAGTGAATAAAATAATTTCCTCTCTTTTTTGAAGTATATATTCTAGTGGAAGATATAAACATTATATAAATAATATGGCAGTTAGTAACAAACAAGTACTGGGGAAAAAGAAAGCAGATAAGCATACAGAAAGCAATGGGAAGATGGGGAATTGATACTTATGTAGAGTGATAAGGGCAGGTGTCTGAGGAAGCTTTTTTGGGGTAAAAATCTACACAAAAAGGAGAGGGTAAGATATGAGAATTCTTAAGGACAGAGCTTTCTCAATAGCTGAAGTGCAAAGTGCAAGGACCCTGGGAGGTAATTTGGTTGGCATGCTTGAGAAGCAGTAAGGGGGCCAGTGTGGCTTCAGTGCACTGATGTAGACATGCTGAGGAAATTGAGAACAAAGCATTAGAGAGGATATGATCACCTGTTTTTTTTTT
The DNA here is from genome assembly GCA_007570785.1 of Antilocapra americana. Taxonomy (NCBI): domain Eukaryota; kingdom Metazoa; phylum Chordata; class Mammalia; order Artiodactyla; family Antilocapridae; genus Antilocapra; species Antilocapra americana. Next base: position 4,780,930 of record ML661325.1, read on the forward strand.
TAATTATGGTTTAAAATTTGAATTCTTATCTATAGATTCTGACAAGTCTTTGGAGGGTTTGGACCATAAGTATTATAATATTTAAATTTTAAAAGGATACTTCTGGATCTTTTGTGGAAAATAGACCATAGAGGGACACATAAACAAAGAATTTATAACTTTGTTTTCACACTCTCAGGGTTTACAAGAGACATTGAAACTTTTAACATGCTTTATTTGAACATTATGCCTTCTTTTGGAATCATAAAACTTTTGCTATTTGGACATTGTGATTATGGAGGTAATTAGGGCTTCCCTCGTAGCTCAGTTGGTAAAGAATCTGCCTGCACTGCAGGAGACCTCCGTTTGATTCCTGGGTCAGGAAAATACCGTGAAGAAGGGATAGGCTACCCACTCCAGTATTCTTGGGCTTTCCTGTTGGTTGAGATGGTGAAGAATCTGCCTGCAATTCTTCAGACAGGGAGAACTGGGTTTGATCCATGGGTTGGGAAGATCTGGAGGAGGGCATGCAATCCACTCCACTACTCTTGCCTGGAGATTACAATGGACAGAGGAGCCTCATGGACCACAGTCCAAGGGGTCGCAGAGTCAGACACAATTGAGTGACTAAGCACACAGGAATAAAAAGAGTAATCAGGCTTATGCAAACTTGGAACACTTTAATTGCTACTATGATGACAGTTTCATCATGGAATAATTTTATAGATATATCTTGCATTGCTTCTCCTGTGAACTGAATTATGTTCCCACAAAATCTATATGTTGATTCCCTAATCCATAATGTGATGGTGTGGCGACAGGACCTTTGGAGATAATTAAGTTTAGATGAAGTCATGAAAATGGAGCCCTCATAATGATATTAGTATCCTTCTGAGAGAGTTCCCCTGCTGGCTTAACACTAAAGAACCACCTATGAATGCAAGACATGCAGGTTCCCTTCCTGGGTTGGGAAGATGCCCTGGAGATGGCAACCCACTTGTTTTCTTGCCTGGGAAATTCCATGAACAGAGGGGCCTGGTGGGATACAGTTCATGGGGTCTCAAGAGAATGAGACATGACAACTTACCAACAACAACATGTCTGTGAGGAGAAATAAACCTCAGAGCTTTCTCTGACACATGAGGACACAGACAGCTGCCATCTGCCAGCTAGGAAGAGAAGTTTCACCAGAAATGAAATTGGCTGACATCTTAAAACTTAATGAAAGACTTATGGAGAATCACATGGATAAGATCTTTAACTGTACTGAACCACTGGGAAAATTTTGCAGAAATTAAAGTCTCACCACTTACGAGAGGTGATTTGTTACGAGGGCAGCCATGCGTCTTGAAGAGGCATGACACAAGTAGGTCAGAAGAAGCACCTAACATAGGATGATCAAATATTGCTTAGAAAGCTGCATAGCATGAGAGACACATCAGCAGCAGCAACAGAGTGTGAACTAGAGGCTTTCGGCTGCAGGAGTGGACTGAGCAGACTTTGTTGGAGACTGACAATTCCTTTGAATATGGTTATGTTGTATTAGAATGTAGAACCAACCAGAGAACTTGGAGCTAACATGCCACCATCTTTCCCTGGAAGCAGAAAATTATTGGAGACATAGCCATTTAGATTTCGCTTTAACTTTTCACTATACAGGTGTTGTTTATACTCTTAGGTGACCTCATGGTCAGAGGTTCCTTCCTTATATTTGCCATGCCTCTGCAAGTCTTTCTAGATGTTCCTTTTTTCCTGTTTTCTGAAAACTCAATTGGAAGTAGATGAGTTCAGATCTTTAATACCATTTGCTTCCATGTGCTTATTCAGGGACTTGTGTCTCCATCGAAATTCAGGCTTTGTCACTCTCCACCCCGCCCCCCCACATTCAGTCAGCTAGAATTTAGTCACATGGACTCCCAAACTGAAAAAAGTGTACATGGAGTATATATGTGCACGGTAGCACAGCGGAGAATGGATGGATTTATTTGTTAAGGTACATGTATAGAACTAAATAAGCAGAGTGGAGCCAGTGATGTGTGTTGTGAAGCTGGGGAAGGATGGAGCAAAGTTAGAAAGACTGTACATGCTCTTTATAATGAAGAAAATAAACTGTAATGATTGAACTAAAGGACTTTTATCTATGTTTGACTCAAAGCAGAAAAATTAGTCAGTTGTCAATTAGGCTCTTACTTCTGCATCTAGAACTAACCATTATCACTTATATAAAAGATAAACTAAAATATTTTAATAAAGCCTCTATTTTTTCAGAGGACCCAACTTTGAAGCCCTGTAAATGTATAAGGATAACAGAACAGGCCTTGCTTTAGGTTCTTAGTCTTACTCTTTAATGTTGCTTTTGTTCAGTCCCTAAGTCATGTCTGATTCTTTGTGACCACACGGACTTCAGCACTCCAGGTTCCTCTGTCCTTGACTATCTCCCAGAGTTTGTTCAAACTCATATCCATTGAGTCAGTGATGTTATCCAACCATCTCATCCTCTGCCACCCCTTCTCTGCTTGCCCTCAGTCTTTCCCAACATCAAGGTCTCTTCCAATAAATCATCTCTTCACCTCAGATGGTCAAAATATTGGAGCTTCAGCTTCAGCATCAGTCCTTCCAATGAATATTCAGGATTGATTTCCTTTAGGACTGACTGGTTGGATCTCCCGGTAGTCCAAGGGTCAAGAGTTTTCTCCAGCACCACAATTGAAAAGCATCAATTCTTTGGTGCTCAGCTTCTTTATGGTCCAACTCTTACATCCAAACAAGACTACTGAAAAAAACATAGCTTTGATTATACAGACCTTTGTTGGCAAAACAATGTTTCTGCTGTTTAATACACTGTCTAGGTTTGTCATGGCTTTCCTTCCAAAGAGCAAACATCTTTCATTTCTTGGCTGCAGTCACTATCTGCAGTAATTTTGGAGCCTCAAAATATAAAATCTGTCATTGCTTCCACTTTTTTCCCCTTATATTTGCCATGAAGTGGTCGGACTGGATTCCATGATCTTAGTTTTTTGAATATTGAGTTTTAAGCTAACTTTGTCACTCTTCTCTTTCACCTTCAAGAGATTCTTTATGCCATAAGGGTGGTGTCATCTGCATACCTGTGGTTATTGATAATTCTCCCAGCAATCTTGCTTCCAGCTTCAGCTTCATCCAACCCGACATTTCACACGATGTACTCTGCATAAAAGATAAGTAAGCAGGGAGACAATATACACTTTGAAATGACCTACATACTAATTAGATTTCTCCATCTTTCCAGTAAGATTTTATCAAAATTTTTGTTCAACCACTATTCATCTAGCAACCTTTGGGCCCCTGATATAGAATCTTGATTGGTGGATTCAGCATTTCTTATAAAAATGGGCAAAATAAAGGTCATAAAATATGTAGACTCTCAAAATAAAAACTGTGTAAAATTATCTATCTGTCAGTGAAGGTCTCTCATTCAGCTGAAGAACTAATGATAGCATTGCCTTGAGCAAGGCAGACTTGTCATGGACAGATTAATCTGGAGAGCAGCTGTGCAGAACAGAACTACTCTGGGGAAGTGCAAGGATCCAGGCTGATTTTGAGCTTAGGGGGTAATGTTGTAAGGAGTGACAGATACTTCAGATGGTAAAAATGTCACCAAACCATAAAGTTCTCATGTGTGTCTATGAGTAGGGTGGGCTGTGGCCCTACATGTCATGTCATTTTACCTGATCTGTGAAATACCACTGGCAAATGCTTTTAGCACTCAGATAAAAGGCTAAAATGAAAATCAGGCATGACATGAGGTTCAAAATGTTGTAAAGGCATGGAGACAATAATACCAGTGGTCTCAAGAAGTCAATGGGATTTGAACATAGGGTAACAGTGGTTTAATGAGTGAGGAACTGACTTCAAAATGACAAAATCTAAGGGAACTAAACCAGTTGTGGCTATATGCGGAGCTAAAGCCAAAAGATGAAAGCAGGAAGACAACAAATGTGTGGTAAAGGCAGGTAAGTTAGAACAGTGTATTTCTTATAGTCAAGCAATGCATATACTGATCTTTCTTGTGTAAATCATGTTCCACTTTCATAACCCCATAGAAGTCCCCCTAAAAGAGAAGTTCTTTGAACCCACTATCTAAATCATCATCAAGACATTAGAACAAACATATTATTTTAATACTAAAATTTTATATTCTTAAACTATTAAAACTTTTGCATTGTATTCACAGATTCAGCGATGCAAAATCCAATAGCAAGTTCTGAAAAACAATCCAAATGATTAAATACAAAATTGTGTTTCCTTTGTTAGTGTCTTCTGTTGATCGCAATAAAAATGCCTTGATTTTATATGGCTATTTTCCATAATAGTACTCTTTATTTGAAGAACGTGAAGACCATGTTTCCTTTTAGGAAATAATATAGACAGTTTCAAAAAGGGCTACCAAAATATGAGCTAAAAATGAATTTTCTATACTTCACACCTGGAAAATTTTCCTTATATAAGGATCCAATCTAACTATAAAATTATCTCTTAGGATCTCAGAGTATTATTCATTTAAACAAAAGGCCTTGTAAAAAGATAAAGAAACTTTTTCGTACTCCCTGTCTATCAGACAACAGAGCTTCTTACTGTTCAAAGATTTTATCACTCACCTTGCTCAGTAGAAACCAAAAATGAAAAGGAGCTTATATCAAAGGGATATGTGAGTGTGGCTTTTTTCATATGGAGTGGATGTTGATAAGATCCACAGACAATCCACAAAGCTTTAAACGAATGCTATATTCAGAAACTATTCCAGCATGGGACGGAAAGGAAAAAGAACTAATACAAGATTAAAGAGGACTTTAGGCCCCCGAAATTCTTCCTGCAGGACTCAAACTGAGAAATCTACTCAGCTGAAGAATGTACTACCTTCCATAAAATAACAGAATGATGACTCCAACAGTGGAGTCAACAGCCCATATACATAACCAATAGCCATGAAGAATATTGTCTAGTACTTATGAGCTAATAAAAAAATAACATTTGTCAAAAGCTTTAGAATTACTATGGACTGGTAACTTCTTAATGTGTACTGTTTTTCCCACTTTTTAATGTTACCATGACTAGTGATTATCTTATGCCTGTTCTATTACTATATGTTAGGTATCTGGGAAAGATCATGTCATCAGGTTCACAGTTTGAGAATCTGTACTCAGGCAGTCATATTTAATGAGCTCTATCTGAGGAGCCTCACTTAGAACCTTAAGTTTCACTTACAGACAAGTGAAAAGGGAGTGAGTGTTTATTGCATGTGAAAAGAACATGAATCCCTGTGGACCAGAAGATACATTAATAACCAGGCTCCAAGACAGCTGCAAATGATCCATGCCTCTGGTATTCAGATCCTCGTGCTGTCCTCTCCCACACTGTACTAAAACTAGATTTTGCAATCAGTAGTACATGGAAGAGGTGACCCTGTTTATCTTCTGACACTAAATTATAAAAGAGACCGCTCTCTCTCTCTGGCCTCATTTTCTCTCTCCCTCTCTCTCATCACTATTGTAAACCTGACCTACAGACAATGAGCCTAAATTACCCAACTGAGCAGCTTCCGGATTCCTGACCCTCAGAAACTGCATTGGAGAGAAAGAGAAAGAGAAGCTATAATTAATTTGCTCTAGCAAGGGGAGAACCCTTTATTTCAGAGGAGCTTTTGTTTTCCAGTAGAAGGAACAGGGTTTCACTGCTGCATATCTGAGCTTAATACTTCTAAAGAGGGATCAGGAAAGCAGAGACCAGCTCTGGTTTAAATACTGTCAAACAGCAGGGACTGTTCAATAATTGTTGCTTGGGAGAAAGAATGACATGACTCTGGGAACATCTTTGGTGAGGAAATAGAAGTCACTCAGAAGAGTATGTTTGTCATTTTGATGATTTCCTCTTAGAAACATTATTTTCTGCTTTCCCATGTCCTGTACAATTTGAAACCTTGCTGACACCCTGTTAGAAATGTCAGAGTCTGATTAGCAGCAGAGCTGATTCTCTTTAATTTTAGCATTAGAGAAAAAAAAATCAAATTGAAGCACAGAATAAAAAATAAATAAGGAATAAAAACAAAGAATTTACAGTGGTCATTTTAAACCTATAAAGGGCCAGAAATTAAACTCTAAGACATCAATCTTTTTAATACAAACATATAATTATGAAGAATCAGTCCTTTTCTGTTTTGGTGCTGCTAATGAGTAGCAAACAGATGAATTCTCAGGACAAAGGAAGGCTTCAATTTTATTTTGTTGGATTATTTTGTATATCACCATTCTTAGCAAATTCTAATTTACCATATTCTTGGTAATTGAGTTTGTGTATATATGTGCAATAGCAGCTTTCTTCTGCAGCAAAATAACTAATTTTCAAGGCTTTGTTTTCCCTGTTAACCATACCTACAGAAATGGTTATATTAAATAATTACCCAGAGTGTGAGAGATCCCTTGTGCTCCAGGGAATGGCCAAGATCCCCAGCTGAGTGTTTTAATCTTTTACTTCCTACAACATCAATAAAACTTAGAGAAACGAGCCAAAGTGTGAAGAGAAGCTTCAGCTCACTGAAGGTGTGCTCAACCTGAAATTCAAAGGAATTCTTGCAAATGCTCTTATTTTTCATTGACAACAGACAGCTTCTTTCTCCTTTATAAAGTCATATACAGAGGCCAAAGATCAGTCCTGGGTGTTCATTGGAAGGACTGATGTTGAAGCTGAAACTCCAATACTTTGGCCACCTGATGCGAAGAGCTGACTCATTGGAAAAGACCCTGATTCTGGGAAAGATTGAAGGCAGGAGGAGAAGGAGACAACAGAGGATGAGATGGTTGGATGGCATCACCAACTCAATGGACATGGGTTTGGGTGGACTCCGGGAGTTGGTGATGGACAGGGAGGCCTGGTGTGCTGTGGTTCATGGGGTCACAAAGAGTCAGACACGACTGAGCGACTGAACTGAACACAGGCCAAGGATGTGTTCAAACACACCCTCAGACTAAAATAGAGGTTAGAATGGTGCATTATTCGTTATTATTCACCCCAGTTTATTTATTTAATTAATTAATTTATTTTTCTCTTTACATTATTGTGTTGGTTTTGCCATACATTGACATGAGTCCGCCATGGGTATACACGTGTTCCCCTTCCAGTTTAAAGATGAGACAAATACTTTCTGAGGTTCAGTAAGCTGAGTCTTGGTCATGATTCTATTTTGAGGTTAAATAAGCTGAGTCTGGGTAATGATTGTATTTTGTGATGCCAATCAGTGTGTAATGTCAAGCCCTGTTAGACTCTATTATAAGACATGTTAATCATATCGTATGGGGCTTTCCAGGTGGCACCGTGATAAGAATCCACCTGCCAATGCAAGAGATGGGTCAGGAAGATCCCTCAGAGAAGGGAATGGCAACCTGCTCCAGTACCCTTGCCTGGAAAATTCCATGGACAGAAGAGACTGGTTGGCTACAGTTCATAGGGTCACAAAGAGTCAAACACGACTGAGCACAGCACAGCAGCAGTAATCATGTCATGTAATAACCTCAAACCCTGATACTGCACAAATCTCGTATCTGGCTCCAGGGCATACATATGACTTCCTTAACCTTGTTTCCTTCTTGATGCATTCATCCTCTCTTTTTTCTCCTATATATGATAAAATGATTTTTAAAAAAGTTAATCAATTTTTGCTTGTTATCTCACAAATTCAATTAATGTCAAAGGATAGCATGATATGATTTTAATAATAATTCCACATTAATGGTATTAATACTTTGTATTTTTGTGTTCTTTAGAGGAAAGGAATTAGAAATCATTACAATAGTTTTCCAGGATAGGGTATTTCCTCTGCTGCAACACAACCCTCATTGTGCATTTTTTAAGAGGAATGACTAACAACTGAATTTATTTCCAAATGAAATAACTTCCAATATCTCAGTGGCATAACAATGTTAATTGCATTATTTTTTTTTCTATAAAACACTAATGAATCCCAGAGTGTTATGGAATTGATATATAATCTAACAAACTGATCCTCTGAGTGATGTTTGTATTTACCGAATAAATTCTACTTTGCTGCATTGTTGATACATTTGTTGGCTCATAAAGTTATTGAGTGCAATGTCCAGGGACTGATTGTGTTTATGTAGCAGTGATATGCCTCTTTGCAGCCAATAGCCTGTACATTCCAATATATCCAGATGACCTCAGCACCTGGGAACTCTTGCATAATTCAGTGTAAAAATATCATGGGGAAAACCACGAATGATTTAAACTATTAAATCATTCATGTGTGTTTTCAATAGCAAAATTGCTCAGGTTTGACTTGGTGGATATTATTTGATTGTCAATGAATTTCTACACAGGAGACTTTGAAATTTTCTAAATTGATTTTTTTTTGTTAATCTGGTGTGCAATAAAGTATAAAGATAAGGTAGAAAGCTCTCTTAAGCTTGCTCTTTATTTTCACACTAATAACTCTCTAGACTGTCTCCAAACTCATCCACATCCTTTTTCTATCCTATAAATAGTGACTTTGATAGCCAGTGTAACATGTCTGGTAATCACATGTCAGTTTCCCAAATCAGTTTCCTTGGGAAAGCTTTGATCTCTCTGTTTTTCCGGTCAGTTTCTTTCCCCTGGCAAAATCCCTGCCATCGCTGTGGAGTCGGGAGCTTTCTGAGAAAAGGAAATTGGAGCTCCAGTATTCTCAGTTGACCAGGGTAGAGCCTCCATTTTACCAGTGGGGGCAGAGTGGAAGAAGGGGACCCCCATCTTCTCACTCTCAATTGCCTGGAATTTAACTTCTGAAAGGAGAAGGCAAGGATGAGAAATGACAGCAATATGTCCTTCCTGGGGAGATACCATAACTGTTGACCAGTAGTTGGGAGGAAAGGGAGTTCCATTTTCTTGTCAGTTCCTGGATACAGTGGAACTTTCAGTGAGTCAGGGAAGAGGGAATACGCTGTGGCTTAAATAGCATAACTCTCTGTTCTCAACTAGATTTAATATTTTTCCTGAGTAACTGTTTCTTTATTTGCTGTATGCTGGTAGGACAATTTCCAGAGGTTTTAAATGCTGCATTGTTATTGTTGTCATTATTGCTTTGCATCACTTACAGATGCTCTACTGGGATGAAGTTTCATGTTTTTGAGTTGCTAAGTCATGTCCAGCTCTTTACAACCTCATGAACTGTACCCTGCCAGGCTCCCTTGTCCTTCACTATCTCCAGAAGTTTGCTTGAATTCATGTCCATTGAGTCAGTGATGCTATCTAACCATGAAAGTTCATGGAGCTCCTCACATTGCCATTCCATACCTACACATCTCCACTAGTATTTCTTATCTCTCACTACACACTTCAATAACTTGAAATAAAAATATAGAATTAACAATACCTAGCCCAAATCTGCAGAAATTCTGATTTAACTCAATGAGAGAAACAAAAATGAATGGTCATAAGCCACATTTGTTTATGAGTGCTTGTGTGCTCAGTTGTATCTGACTCTTGGTGACCTCCAGGACTGTAGCCGGTCAGGCTCCTCTATCCATCGGATTTACACGTAAGAATACTGGAGGGGCTTGTCACTTCCTCCTTCAGGGGATCTTCCTGACTCAGGGACCAAATCCACATCTCCTACATCTTCTGCATTAGCAGATGGGTTCTTTACCACTGAGCCACCTAAGAAGCCAATATTTATTTATAGTATTTTATATATATACTTTAAATTATACTGTTAGATAGTATTGGTGTTCCATAATATTTCCTTTGTACCCCAGTTATTGAAAATACAAAACACTATTTCTCTTCCCTTTTACAGTTGAATAGATCTATGTGACAAGACATACTGTGAAAGACAAAAGGTGACATGTAACATTTGGGAAACTAAACACTTAAGTATTGGTGTTCAATTTTCTATTTTCATCTTATTTAGTTGTATTTTTCCTGCTCTGATAAACCTTGAAACCTCATCTAAAGATCTAGGTGCCACAAGATTAATGAAGTCAAGAATTCTGAAATCCCTGGCAGAAGTCAGTAGTCCTGAAGAGATACCTGAGTCTACAGCAGAAAAAGAAGACTCTGTTGTATTGGTAGCCTTATTTCTTGGGCAAACTGAGGTTCACCTGATTGATACAGTCACTATTATCTAACTCCCCAAGTGATTTTTAGACTAAATGGTATTTGAATAAAGGTGCCAACAGTATTTTGGGGGAAGGGGGACTTACTTGAAAAGTTTATATTAAAATTTAGATAGATGAGCAAAGAATTTCTTAAATAGAATAGAAAAGTGTTAAAGCATTATTATTATATTTGGCTACATTGAAGTTAAAGAACATGTCCCCAATATACATCTTAGAGCAACTGCATATCCAAGCTATAAGGAGGAAATATTTGCTACATCTATCACTAACAAAGGATTAATGTCACAAATACATGATGTGAAATTTTATTTTAAAAAGTACAAAGGATCTTTTTGCAGGGCAGGAATTGAGACGCAGACATAGAAAATGGACTTGTGGACACAGTGAGGTGGGGATGAAGGGGTGGGACAAATAGAGATGGTAACATTGACATAGATACACTACCATGTGTAAAAGAGCTAGCTTGTGGGAAGCCAGCACCCAGCTGAGATCTCTGGGTGCTTTGTCATGACCTAGAGGGGTGGGATGGGGGAAATGGTGGGAGGGAGGCTAGAGAGGGAGGGGATATATATATATATATATATATACACACACACACACAGCTGATTCATATTGTTGTACAGCAGAAACTAATACAACATTATAAAGCAATGACACCCCAATTTTTAAAAATTAAAAAAAATTAAAAGTGCAAAGGAAAGAAAGCAGATATAAAAATTAACATTTCCTTTAAAAGGAAATACAAAATGGAGATATTCAATCTCCCTAAAAATTAAGGCAATACAAATTGACACCCGAATGAGAGGCAACTTTTAAATAACTCCGTATGATTAATTAAGCTACCTGAAAAAAAAATGGGTGTAGGCTAGTTTGTGGTTCTGCTCAGTATGTTATATAGTTTTGCTGGTAGTATAAGTTCAACATCGACTTTGGAAAACAATTTGGCCTTAATTTTTAAAGCTGAACATGCATATATCCTAGAATTTAGGAGTTCAACTTCTAAGGAATCTGCATGTAGATGTTTTCAAGAATATTCATAGCAGCACTAATTTAATAGCAAAAGCAATGTAGGCACAATTGGCATGTTAGCAAGAGAAGAAATGGCCAAGTTGTGTGCTTTGCATACAATGAATTTTAATCAGCAATACAAAAGAATAAACTATAGTCACATCAACCAACATAAATAATATCGAGTCAAAAAATGCAAGAACCTAGAGATTATTTTCAAGGGGATTGCAATTTTAGGTTTTAAATTGACAGATTTAAATAGTTGCTTAGGGGTATCTGTGTGTGTGTAAGAGTGAAAAACAGCAAAAGTGTAATTAAACACAAAATTCAAAATGGTGATTCTCTCTGAAAATTGGAGGAACTGGCATAAGGGAGGAATTACATATACAAGTATAAATAATAAGCATTATTCTAGTCCTTGTGTTGAGTGAGTGGTGGGTTCAGGAATAAATTAATAATGCCCAAAATTGGATGCATGATGCTATCATGTTTTGAACTAAGGGTTATTTTGCATTTAATCCCATGCACCTGAGATCCAATTAAAACGATTCCCCTGGTAATTTGAGCGTGTTGCCAAGGTAGACAGTCACTGTACCAAATCAATCCTTGCGATTCACGACATGATCTGACAATTAGCAGAATAAGAATCTCCTGGAAACTGATTAGAACTGCTGAATCCCAAGCTCCATCTCAGACCTACTGAGTTAGAATCTACATTTACCAAGATCCTTACAATGATAATTTTGAGAAGTACTGCATCAAACTATCTCTGTTATGTCTGCCAATATGCATACTTTATATATACTTGAAAATAATTACAAGCCAAAAAATGAAGCGATCAAGACATAAAATTTGAATTGTTCTAGAAAAATTTAAACTTCCTATTATTTTAATCTTTTTGGTATATAATAACTGCTCGGAATGAAAAATCCTCAAATGATAAAAGTTTGAACATTATTCTATGTCATCAAATCAAATTATAAATGAAAGAATTATTGATTATGAAAGGAATGATGTCTAGGCACAGAAAGACTTTACCCTGAAGTATAGAAATTGTACCATAAAGTCATACAAAGTATTATAGTTCATTTAGATACTTAATGGAGAGCATATGAAAACTTAAATAGATACTTGTCAGTGAAACTTCAAATGTATGTGACTTTAGTCTCCTTTGTACATTAGGATCTTTGCCTCAAAATCCAATATCCTTTTACTGTTTTATGATCACAATACAAGAACTCGTTGGTTTTCTATCCCTGTGGGTATATTGGGTATTTTAACACAAAAGAAATATAAAGAAATCTAAGAGATAAATAACTTCAATTAGCTTCCTCAGTTTAAATAAGATTACTTTAGCTATTACTCACTTAACTTCACTTTCCCTTTTCAAGAGCTTTAGGCAACTGCTTTTAGACACCAAAGCCAGGTAAAAGGAGTTAATTTAAAAATATTATCAGCAACTTTCCATTTTCTTTAAGGTTGGACTGTAGTTAGTATTCCAGGGAGCATCTGAATAAGGAAACTTTTATCATCACTATTGCAGTAAAAACGAGAATATGTTTCTTGAGAAAGATAACCTTTTAAAGGATACATTGGATGCATAAAATATTCTGTATATGATAGTTGTTTAGTCCCTCAGTAATGTCTGGCTCTTTGCAACCCTGTAAGCTCTGACCTGCCAGGCTCCTGTCCATGGAATTCTCCAGGCAAGAATACTGGAGTGGGTTGCCATTTCCTGCTCCAGGGGATCTTCCCAACCCAGGGATGGAACTTGAGCATCTCCATTGGCAGGCAGAGTCTTTATACTGAACCACCAGGGAAGTCCCTCAGATGACAGAGAAAAACAGTAAATCAGTTGTAAAAAGTTTCTATAAAATTTAGGGACTATTGAGAAGATAATGGTTGAAGGCACACCTCCATCCCCTCCCCATTTTCAGTTCCAATCTGGAAAACTACCACCAGGAAGAAGGCAAGCTAGAGGAGTAATCAGGGTTCTCGAGTTAGATTGTCACCTGGTGACAGAAGTTGCAAGTTCTGATCAAGCCAGGAGGTGGCAGCAGAGGGGGCTGACAATGTGTCCCATGACAGATAAAGGGAAAATCTATGGGAAGCCCTGAGGAAGCCTCAGAAACAACCTGTGCGATCCTTCAGTCAGATTATACCTGCTTGCACCCGGAGTTGGTCCAACGTGGTTGTCCAAGGTGGTCCATTGCGGCCCATGGTCCAAGGTGGTCCATTCTAATCAGCCTATATATGCATAATGTTTTCATGTATTTATTTTACTTCAAAAATAAAATATTCATTTTGGGAAAGCTTTTTTTCTCACTGCTGATAATTCCGTGCATGTAGTATATCTCAGTCTGTAAGATGATTAAATAATACATATAAAATTAATATCTCTAAAGGGCTTAGAAGGGTGTAGGCACATATAAATAACTCAGTAATTGTTAGCCATCACTACTATTGTGACTACTACAACCACTATTGTCC
>ML661325.1:4794948-4809312 GCA_007570785.1 Antilocapra americana
CAGCTTTTTAAGGTCCAGTTTTGCTTGTGGCAGTACTTTTTTCTTTGGGTGGCAGTTTTGCTATTCATAGAGAAGTTTTTCACTCATTCATGTGTTGAGTTCCTCGTTTCAAATTTTTTGGTTGTGATCTCTTTGAGCAATAGAAGGACCATGAGATCCGGTTGTTGTTGTTGTTTTTCAGAGTTAAATTAAGAATGAGTAAATACAGAGCATCCAGTGTTTATCTTCAGTACTACCTTCTTCCTGGTTCTCACAGTTTGCCTAACATGACTCAGCAGTGCCTCTCTAGTCTGAGATCGTTTATTCCTTGCTCTTGATTGGATGGAAAGAGGCTCCAGAAAGTCACTTTCTCCTGGCCTAATCCTAGCCTAGCTTATCTGGCTCTGTCCAGTTCTTCTGTGCATGGTATATTCTTGAAACTTGTTTTCCTGTTTGCTTTGAAACTCTCACAGAATTTTCTCATGCTTGAGTGCTTAGTCACTTCAGTCCTATCCGATTCTTTGCGACCCCATGGACTGTAGCTCACCAGGCTCTTCTGTCCATGGTCTTTCCCAGGCAAGAATACTGAGTTGCCATTTCCTTCTCCAGGGGATCCTCCCCACCCAGGGATCAAACCTGGATCTCCTGTGACCCCTGAATTGGCAGGCAGTTTCTTTACCACTACTGCCACCTGGGAAACTCGGTTTTCTCTGCAACCATTCTATCTGCTTTCCATTTTAATCATAATCATTGTTTCTTGTTGCTATGGACTGAATTTGTGTTTCCCCCAAATTTATATGTTGAGGCCCTAACTGTCCCCCTCAATGCTATGGTATTGGGAGATGGGGTCTTTGTGAGGTAACTAGGGTTAGATGAAGTCATGATGGCATGAAAAAGTGAAAGTTACTCGGTGGTATCCAACCCTTTGTGATCCCATGGATTGTATAGGCTGCCAGGCACCTCTGTCCATGGAATTCTCTAGGCAAGAATACTGGGGTGGGTATCTGTTTCCTTCTCCAGGGGGTGTTCCCAAAACAGGGATTGAACCCAGGTCTCCCACGTTGTAGGCAGATTCTTTACCATCTGAGTGACCAGGGAAGCCCCACGATGGCATGAATGTTCTTATAAGAAGGGGGAGAGAGAGCTCTTTCTCTTTATGCAAACACGTAGTGAGAAGGCAGCCATCTTCCAGACTGCAGGGATCCTCAACAAAACCCATTCATGCCATCACCCTGATCTCAGACTTCCAGTCTCCAGAACTGTGGGGAAATTGACTTAAGCCACCAGTCTATGGGGCTTCCCTGGTGGCTTAGGTGGTAAAGAATCTGCCTGCAATATGGGAGTCCTGAGTTCGATCCCTGGGTTGGGAAGATCTCCTGGAGAAGGGAAAGGCTACCTACTCCAGTATTCTGACCTGGAGAATATCAGTCAGACACAACTGAGCGACTTTTACTTTCACTAGTCTTCGGCATTTTGTTTTAACAGTCTGAGCTGACTAGGACAGTTGTCCTCAAAAATGTTTTATTTCTTATTTTCAAGATATTTCTAGTTTTTAAATTATTTCTTTAAGAATGTGGAGGAAGATAGGAATCTAGCAACCCCTTTCCAGGATGTTGGTTTAGCTAGATTTGAGTGGCGTTTTCATTAAATTTTACAGTGAAATACTTATTCAGATCAAGGAAATGTACAGAAGCATTCTGACACATTTCATACTTCAAGGTTAATTTAACTTATTATCAATGCAATTTATCTAATAAATAAGTTAAGAAAAAAATAAATAACTATATGGGCATACACACAACAACCCTCAGGAAGTTTGCTAGTGATTCTTGACGAAAGTTTAAATAAAATGGAAAGAATAGTTAGAGAAGTCAACTTTTACTAGGATATATATTGGAGGAAGAAACACCTGTGAAATCTCTGTGGCAATAAAAGTTAATTACTTTTGCATATTCCATTGTACTGTGAATTGGCTGTGATTCAACTTCTCTCTTTTCAACTCTGCTGTAAGATCCAGACTGGAAAAGCAGCCCTGATTTTGAATATACTGTTTTTGTGTCGGAGGGAAAAATTAATCTTGGCAGAATCTTGCTGTCACCTCAAGTTCCACTCAGATGTTATATAAGATCTTCTCTGCTCATCCTTTATTAACCAGAGCAAGTTGTATGTGGCTCAGGTGGTAAAGAATCTCTGGGTCTGAAAGATCCCCTGGAGAAAGAAATGGCACCCCACTCAGTACTCTTAGCTGGGGAATTCCATGGACAGAGGAGCCTGGCGGGCTACAGTCTGTGGGGTTGCAAAGAGTCGGACACACAACTCAGTGACTGAGCACACCTTGTCCATGGAGCACGGATATATATCCTTCCGCAAGGAGGCACTGCAAGTCAAATTACAAAGGGCAGGGAGGTACAGTCCTTTTGTAACAAACAAGAACTGACTAGGAACAGTAATTGAAGCCATCGCAGTGGTGACCAGTTTAAATGTCAATAAGTTTCATAAGCAAAGTTTTCCACATGCCTACCTAATATTTAAATGATAATGCTCTTTTTATAACTAGCAAGACTAAAATGCAAACACCTGCAATCAGAATTATTAGTCATTTGTGTTTTAGGCAACTAATATTTTAAGAGAAGAAAATCAAATAACCAATTTAAATAGTCAAAAAAGACAGGCTTTGTGACTCTTTGATAATGATATCATTTATAAAACCCTCCAGTCTCTATTATTATTAGAAAGACGAGACAGATATAGGGAACAAATGAAGAGAAAGCATGGAGGGGATGGTAACTTTATAATTTTTTTTTCTAAATCAACTGATAGTGGAAAATAATATAATCTCTCACACTAAAACGAGGAAATAAATACAATAACTATGAATAAAAATAAATTTTTAAAAGCAAGACCACTAAAAAAGGAACATTTCAAATAACTTAATATAAGACCTAAAGATAAGATAAAATTAAAGGCTCCTAGTGCTTCCCTGGTGGCTCAGACAGTAAAGAACCCACCTGCAATGCGAGAGACCTGGGTTCAAAATCCCTGCGTTGGGAAGATCCCCTGGAGAAGGACATGGCAACTCACGCTAGTATGCTTGCCTGGAGAATCTCCATTCTCAGAGGAGCCTGGCAGCCTACAGTCTATGGGGTCACAAAGAGTCAGAAACAACTGAGCAACTAAGCATAGCACACAGCACAGGTAAAGAAACTGAATGTCACAAAAATATGCTTCTAAAAATAAAATAAATTTAATGGCACTCAAATTTGCATTGTTTTGTACTAGAGAAATACATCTTAAATTTCGTATGATTCCAAGAACACAACACACACTAATTTTCCTTTTACCTCACAGGTTATTCCTTTCTTTATCTTTATTGCTTTATTTTAAAAAAAATATTTATTTGGCTCTGCCAGGTCTTAGTGGCAGCATTCGAACTCTGAATGAGAGCATGTGAGATCTAGCTCCCTGATGAGGGATTGAAAATGGGCCCCCTGCATTGGGAGCGTGGAGTCTTTGCCACTGGACCATGAGAGAAGTCCTCTATTTTTCTATTAATTATTAAAATCTGAATTTTTTATAAATGTGCCATAGGACCTCTTTGTATGACACTGTCCTTCTTATCACTTTACTTTCAATGTCAATAATTCTCAAATTTGCAGTTGCAATATAGCAAACTGTAGCAAAATGAATCTGTATAGTTTAAGCTGCTACTTTTGTAGTGATTTGTTATGGAAGCAACAAAAATTATAATACAATACAATCATTCTCTGCTGCTTGACATCCAAATTCAACTGGAAGATGGACTAAGTCAATCCTATTAATCATCAGAGACCCAGAATTCTGTAAGAACTTGGTAACATGGTAAGAGCCCAATAAATATTGATTGAATAAACTACATCACCACCAATATAAGAAGTTTGGCTTATCAGATTACTGTCTTAAGTAAGCACTTTACTTATTTCTATCTATATGTTGTTAGTATTATTAGTATGAATATACATATGCAGTTTTTTAAATTATATGAAGATAATAAGCTTTGTCCAAGACAGTAAATTGATAAAAAAGGAAAAGATGAGAAAAAGAAAGAACATTATTTATGCCTTGAAGAAACATCCTATCTGCATAGCAAGATAGGTAGATATACAATGAAATACTATACAAGGTTCACTAAGAAATTCATATCAGAAATTGCCATGTGAAAAGAAATTGAAATAAGAAGTGATTCCAATTTGAAGTGTCAAGAAAACTTCTATGGGATTTGAAATGCATACCAAAATATTTGAAGAGTATCAATGGTCAGAAAATGGAAAAATTCTATGTAAAGAAAATTAATTTTGCTATCAATCTATGTTAAGCTAAAACACTTGGAAGTTAATCATAACACTTACAATGCATCATATTTATTCTTAATGCAAGAACAAATTACTGCTTGATTATTTCTGCTATAGTAGGATAGCATCTTTGACATAATGGATATGAGTTTAAGCAAACTCTAGGAGATAGTGAAGGACAAGGAAGCCTGGCGTACTGGAGTCCATAGGGTTGCAGAGAGTTGCACAGAACTTCCAGAATGAACAACAAAAACAACTTTATTAGCTGGATATTCATTTGATGACTCTAACTCTAGAAAGCTGAAATAAAATAAAGTTCTTTAGATTTTACTACTTAAGAAACATATTTATTGTAATTGCCTCTTTGGTAGTATCCCCGCAATGCTCTTGTTCAGTTCAGTTCAGTCACTCAGTCGTGTCCGACTATTTGTGACTCCACGGACTGCAGCACACCAGGTCTCCCTGTTCATCACCAACTTACAGAGCTTATTTAAATTCATGTCCATAGAGTCAGTGATGCCATTTCCAACCTGCTCATTCTCCGTTGTCTCCTTCTCCTCCTGCCTTCAATCTTTCCAAGCATCAGGGTCTTTTCCAATGAGTCAGTTCTTTGCATGAGGTGGCCAAAGTATTGGAGTTTTCAGCTTCAAAATCTGTCCTTTCAAGGAATACTCAGGGCTGATTTTCTTTAGGAAGGACTTGTTTGATCTCTTTGCAGTCCCAGGGATTCTCAAGAGTCTTCTCGAAAACCACAGTTCAAAAGCATCAATTCTTTGGTGCTCAGCTTTCTTTATAGTCAAACTCTCACATCCATACACAACTACTAGAAAAACCATAGCTTTGACTAGATGGACCACTGTAGGCAAAGTAACGTCTTTGCTTTTTAATATGCTGTCTGGGTTGGCCATAGCTTTTTTTTCCCAAAGAGCAAGCATCTTTTAATTTTAATTAATGACTGCAATCACCATCTGCAGTGATCTTGGAGCCCCCCAAAAATAAAGCCTCTCACTGTTTCCATTGTTTCCCCATCTATTTGCCATGAAGTAATGGGACAGGATGCCATGATCTTAGTTTTCTAAATGTTGAATTTTAAGTAAAGTTTTTCACTCTTCTCTTTCACTTTCATCAAGAGACTCTTGAGTTCTTCATTTTCTGCTGTAAGGGTGGTGTCATCTGCATATCTGAGGTTATTGATATTTCTCCCGGCAATCTTGATTCCAGCTTGTGCTTCTTCCAGCCCAGCGTTTCTTCTGATGTACTCTGCATATAAGTTAAATAAGCAGAGTTACAATATCAGCCTTGACGTACTCCTTTTCCTATTTGGAACCAGTCTGTTGTTCCTCGTCCAGTTCTGACTGTTGCTTCTTGACCTGCGTACAGATTTCTCTGGAGGCAGGTCAGGTCGTCTGGTACTCCCATCTCTTGAAGAATTTCCCACAGTTTGTTGTGATCCACACAGTCAAGGGTTGGCCTAGCCAATAAACAGAAGTAGATGTTTTTCTGGAACTCTCTTGCTTTTTCGATGATTTCATGGATGTTGACAATTTGATCTGGTTCCTCTGCCTTTTCTAAATCCATCTTTTCTCCTTCACCTTCCCAATTTCAAAAACTAGTATCAGTTTCAAGATTCAAAAGAATCAACAACCTCTCTTAGAACCTCACACTGCACAGCTGAAGTGAACACAACGTGACTGAAGTTGTGTTTACAGTGCAGGCTCAGGCAAAGGGCAACGATTTCAAGACATGTTCCAAAGTGTGAAGCTAAGATTGATATCCAGTAAATAAAATCAATTAAGGTATGATTTCAGGGCATATACATTAATAATGACAATAGTCTCTACAATTCACAGGGCCTAACAATATGCAAAAAAAAAACTGTTTTATAGAAACATGGATCTCAATATGCAAAAAAAAAAAAAAAAGAAACAGTTGTATAGAAACACGGATCTCCACTTCTGACTAGAACAAACCTGCCTGTCAGCTAGTCCATCCATGACCGACAAATGTAAATGGAGCCCATCTTATTGTTTACCGACTATCGTGTAAATTCCTGAAACCATTTCATTCTTTGAAACACAGTCTAGCAAATAGACAAATTGTGAAATCTATGTGGGTTGCAACTCATCAAATTTCAGTCTGTAAAGTTTATCTGTGGAAAAAGGAACAGCAGCATGTTGGTGAATGCATAACAACCAGCTCTTTGCAGGTAGTTCTGAAATGAATGGATGGTTGATTTTTTTTTCTTTTCATTAACAAGATGATAGTGAAACAACTAAGAAACAACTAAGACAGGTGTCAAAAGTTCACCCATTGTCAATGATGGGAGTGACTGCCTTGCTGAATTGGATAGTAAGTGTTCAAATTCTGAAAGAGTATTTGATCAGTTCCGTGTGCTATTCACAATGTAATGCTACGATGTAACATAATTTGAAATGTGATCTGTATTATTCACATTTTGTTTCTTAAATAATCAGAAAAAAATAATAATCTCTGATTCTTAGTTTCTTCTGATTTTCATAGTGTAACTATGCCTTGCCTGACCATTTTCAAACCAGCAATGTGATGTCACTGAATGCAGAGCTGGGAAGATAAGGTGAGCAGCTCACCCTTATATATATGCTAGCATACTGATTCAGTAGATACATATAACCTCAACAGAGAGCAGTAAAAGAGAGTAAAATAGTTTGAAGGTGATGTGTTTTGAGTGTTTCCTTTCTTTGTCTTTCATATAATAAAATTTAAGTTTTAACAATGACTGCTTTTAATTACCAACTCACAATATTACCCCAAATTTAAAATAAGCTTCCAGGAGCTTGTATGAATAAGCCTGGCACTGAAAAACCATTCATTCCTTTTCTTAAATTCCTATTCTACAAAAAATGTATTTCAATTCGTTCTGGGATAGCATACAGAGGTGAAGATCTGTCATT
Source organism: Antilocapra americana (assembly GCA_007570785.1). Lineage (NCBI taxonomy): Eukaryota > Metazoa > Chordata > Mammalia > Artiodactyla > Antilocapridae > Antilocapra > Antilocapra americana. The sequence goes on from ML661325.1 coordinate 4,802,186, forward strand.
GCTTCTCCTGTCATTCTCATATTGAGGACTGGTACTATCAAGCATCGAGATGATTGTTATCAGATCATTTCAGCTAGAAGCAACAAAAGCCCCAGTTATAGCGGCATAGACCAAAGGGGGTTAGCTGATCTCATGAAATCAAAAGCCAGGAAGTTTGTATCAGGTGACCAAAATATTGGAGTTTCATCTTCAACATCAGTCATTCCAATGAATATTCAGGACTGATTTCCTTTGGGATGGACTGGTTGGTTCTCCTTGCAATCCAAGAGACTCTCAAGAGTCTTCTCCAACACCACAGTTCAAAAGCATCAACTGTTCAGTGCTCAGATTTCTTTATAGCCCAACTTTCACATCCATATATAACTATTGGAAAAAACATAGCATTGACTAGATGGGTCTTTATTGGCAAAGTAATGTCTCTGCTTTTTAATATGCTGTCTAATTTGGTCATAAATTTCCTTTCAAGGAGTAAGGGTCTTTTAATTTCATGGCTGCAGTCACCATCTGCAGTGATTTTGGAGCCCCAAAAATAAAGTCTGACACTGTTTCCTCATCTATTTCCTATGAAGTGATGGAACCAGATGCCATGGTCTTAGTTTTCTTACTGTTGAGATTTAAGCCAACTTTTTCACTTTCCTCTTTCACTTTTATCAAGAGGCTCTTGAGTTCTTTTTCACTTTCTGCCGTAAGGGTGGTGTCATCTGCATATCTGAGATTATTGATATTTCTCCCAGCCATCTTGGTTACAGCTTGTGCTTCATCCAGCCCAGCATTTCTCATGATGTACTCTGCATCTAAGTTAAATAAAAAGGGTGACAATATACAGCCTTGACATATTCCTTTTCCTGTTTGGAATCAGTCTGTCGTTCCATGTTCAGTTTTATCTGTTGCTTCCTGACCTACATACAGATTTCTCAAGAAGCAGGTCAGGTGGCCTGGTATTCCCATCTCTTAAAGAATTTCTCACAGTTTGTTGTGATCCACACAAAGGCTTTGACATAATCAATATAGCAGAAATAGATATTTTTTTCTGGAACTCTCTTGCTTTTTCTATGATTCAGCAGATGTTGGCAATTTGATCTTTCATTCCTCTGCCTTTTCTAAAACCAGCTTGAACATCTGGAAGTTCATGGTTTATGTACTGATGAAGCCTGGCTTGGAGAATTTTGAACATTTCTTTACTAGCACGTGAGATGAGTACAACTGTGCGGTAGTTTGAGCATTCTTTGGCATTGCCTTTCTTTGGGGACTGGAATCAACAGTGATCTTTTCCACAGTGATCTTGTGGCCACTGCTGAGTTTTCCAAATTTGCTGGCATATTGAGTGCAGCACTTTCACAGCATCATCTTTTAAGATTTGAAATAGCTCAGCTTCCAACCTTACTATTCACCAAACTTGCATCAAAGGGTTTGGGGAATAAGAGAGGGCAGAGGGAAGAGTGAATTGAGACCTGAAGTTATCTCATTCAGCAGGATCTTTGGCCATTTCCCTTTACCAAATTCTTCCTCTAAATTCCTGAAGGACATCCTCTTTTTCACCATCTAGAATTGAAAATAAATGTGGCATTTGATTTGACAGTAAAAGAATGAAAAGCATTAAAAGAACAAAACAATCCCAGCCAGGCCATGTTTGTGGAGTCTTTTCTAACTCAAGTCTCCTAACAGCACTTTTATTTGCTAATGCAAAATCTTCTTTGTGTCAGATCATATCGTCCCTGATTTCTCACCTAATCTAAATGCCAAATCAGTGGAATTGTAATCTTGGGTTACTTCTGAGGCAGTTTGATCCTTTCACCAACAAATAAATCAAGTCAAATTCAGTTATTTATTATTTTTAGTATCTTATGGACACCCATCCAGGTGATCACTTGAATTGATTAAATGGCTTGCAATTCTGTAGTTGCAATAACTGTCCTGAATGGGTAATAAGATCAAAGCCATTATTAACATGCAAAGAAAGGACATGGGAAAAATCATAGGTTGTTTATTTTCAAAATTATCCTATGCATTAGAAGGGGGGGAAAGCTAGCATTAATAGACCCCCTTTATGTATCAGGCACTTTAATATATTAGGTATGGACCCTCTCTTTTCCACATAGATGCATTCTGAATTAAGAATTATCTTCATTTTACAAATGAGTAGTTCTAATTACAGGAAAGTAAGAAACTTGACAAAATCACAGCTATTAAAAGGCTGAAGATATAATTCAGGCATTTCTTTCTCTATAGATTTTGTTTTCCTCCACTATAAGTTTCTCAAAATGAAGAAGTGATTTTCATATTATCTGGATATAAAGAAAATTCTGCAAGTAAAACCAATATAATTTGAATTTGATACCCTGTGTAAAGTTTCACATTGAATAAACATATAGATATACTCATTTTTAATATTTTAAATATTTATTATATATCCTGAATGCTGATATTTGAGATAAAGAATTGATAGTTTTTCTTTTAAAAAATTGTCCTTCTGACATGTAAACCTGGATGTATAATTCAGAATTAAAATAGTTTTTAAATTTTTGTAATAACTCATTATTATAAAGAGATTCCAAAGAAAACTAACAGATGATTGATTTACAAATGAAAGCTCAATTAGGCATTTAGGAAGATACTATCATTCTCGGGGTATAAGCAAGTATGCAGTGTCCATCTCTGGCTGTCACTCTTATAATATGGACATTTCAAAAATATGAGACAATCAAGAATTAGCTGAAAGACTTGCATAGACTTACTTACAACTCTTAGAAAGCTGTGAAAGAACTTTATTTCCTATATGAAGAGGAAAATTTTTCTATAAGTACCAATTAAAGTCTAACTGCCAACACTGATAAACACTGTGTCTGTCTATAAGCATTGTGAAAATTTTTAAAGGCTTAAAGTATTTTAGTTTCTGAAACTGAGCTATCACCATTTTGAAAGACAAAGCTTTTGCTATCTTTACAAACAGAAAGCCATTAATTAGAAAACTCTTTCAAAATCTTAAATGTATTTGTTGAAAGCAAATGCTGTATTTGTATACTGATCTAGTAGCTGTTTACACCTCCACTGCATCAGACAATGTTTTTTATTAGGCAGGCTGTTTTGGCTCATATTGAAAATGGATTGCTAAATAAAAATGTTCCTCTATTTTAAATTTTGAATTCATAATTATTTATTGTTTCTAACACTCGTTGTAAGACAGCTCAGATTTATTGTGCCTCATATTTGTTATGCTTTTCTTTCAATTCTCTGTACAGACTGAAAGTTGTAGACTATGATCACATAAAAACTAGTAAATTATCAAAGAAGAACAAAAGCGTAAGTCAAATATAGATTAATGGCTTTACAGATTCATTTTCCTTATGCAGACATCCACTGCTATTTTCTTTAATCTTCCACATTCAGTCAAGTTTTATTAATAACTTTAGAAGTCAATAGGCATATTTATTTGCCTACTTGTTTTACTTGCAACTTAAAACTTTATGCATCAAAGCACTATGAAGTTTCAACATAAATAGTAATAGCAACCACAGCATTTACTTCTACATAATAAGTTTATATTTTTCAAAGCTTTTCTCTCTAGCAGCATGAACATTTTGAAACATTTTAATGCCATTCACTCTCTTTTCCTACAGAGAATGAAGCTAATAAAATGAAAAATAAGATATATACTTTTGTATTGATGTCGTCAAATCCAAGGCAATGCTAATAGATTTTTAAGACAAGAATTGAGTCAAAGAGTTTCATAAATGTTAAATTAGGCAAAGTTAAATGGGCATCTTCATTGAAGAATTTATCATGCATAACACTGCATAATTGTGAGATTATGCAATGTTAATCTCTAGGATAAAGAATTACCAGGCATTGTTTCACAAAATTATTGAATCATGGAATTCTATTAACATCTGTGAGACTAGTTATCTCAAGAGAAATAGTTGTAAAAAGCAGTTTATGAAGATTATTTTTGTCATAGCAGAAAGGTGGGAAAGAGACAAAGGGATATGAATCAAGATGGCAGAGTAAGAGGACTAACTGAAAAGTGGCAGAAAAGCTAGTGAGCAACCAAGACCGTAGGAAAGATCCACAGATAACTGGGTAGGAAGGGAAGCAAAGGATCTGTCTCCCGTGGTGGAGACTCAGACCAAACGGGAGGACATATGGACAGAGATCTGCCCTGCGGAGTAAGCGGTGAGAGTCACAGATCGGGCACCCAGTTGCGGGTTCTGCAGGGGAGATGAGCCCCTTGGCTGCTTGGAGAGTGACTGGCAGTAACAAGAGGGCTGTGGGAAGGAAGCCTGGATTCTGCTTGTGAGGAGCACACTCGCCTTGGCTTGCCCCAGGGGCAGGGTAGAGAGAGTGGGGAGAGGATCGCTCAGTGGCTGCCTCGGCACAAGCCCCAGTCATGGCTGAGGAAATGCTTCAGCCCTTCACATTGTAACACAGGGTCTAGGGCTGCCGTGACCGGGGGAGGAGGGGCCATGGTTGCCTTTGGGGGCACTTACTCAAGCAGCACCTCAGAAGCAGCCCAAGGTGGCTGATAGTGGCTGCTTCCCCACAGCTCATGCCCTGACTTGTTCTGCAAGTCCACATGGTCCTACCTGCCCTCTGGTGAGGCTCCAGAGCAGGGGTGGGGGTGGTGGATGCTAGGGGCCGTGATAGGCTGTGAGACAAGCGGGATTTGCACCCAAGTTTCCATCTGAGCAGAGTGGAGGAAAAAATTGTGGGTGCCCATTCAGATGGCACATTGAAGACAGGTCAGAATTCTATCTGGGTCCAGCACAAGACAAGAGCCTGCATGCCCCCCACCCCCATTTCAACACTTCTCCCCCCCGGGGCAAGAATTCAGATACTTGGAGAGGGGAAGGCACACACTTAGAGGGAATAGCGCCAACTCAGGCCAACCCTCGGGGCTTCTGATCCAGCAACTTGGGATCAGTCATGCACCCAAGGCGGCCGCCATGGCCCCTGAGTCCGGAGTCACACCCAGGTCCAGCTCTGGCACCTTCATCTCCAGCCTCATCTTCTACCAAGGTAATAGCAGCCAGCACAACTTGAGGGAAGGTATGCCCTGAATGCATGTCAAATCCACCAAAACCACGGGGCACATGCAAGTCAGCAAAGGGATGCTCTCCCATAAAAACACCTTTCAAGACTGTAATAGTAAAAGTTTTTGTAATAGTAAAAGCAATTAAATTTATAGAAGCAGAGAAAGTTAAGCAAAATTAAAATGCAGAAGAACTGCTATAAATTGAAAGAGCAAGAGAAAACCTCTACAAAATTAACAATTTACCACATAAAGAATTCAAAGCTTTGATAATAAAATTTTAACTGAATTAGAGAAAATAATAGATGAGCACAGTGAAAATTTTAACAAGGAAGTAAAACATATTAAAAAGTTCAGAAATGAATTCAAGAGCTGATATTAAAAACCATTAGAAGGAATGAATAGTAGACTAACCACACAAAAGAACATGTAAGTGATCTGGAAAACAGAATAATGGAAATCACCCAATCAGCCAAACACTAAAGAAATTTTAAAAAATGAAAACAGCTTAGATCTATGAGATAACATGAAGCATGCCAACATTTAATACATTAGAGGGGTTCTAGATGGAGAAAAGAGAAAAAGGGATCAAATATGTATTTGAGAAAATGATGACTGAAGACGTCCCAAACCTAAAGAAGTCAACAGATACCTAGGTACAGGAAGAACAGAGAATCCATAACAAGATGAACCCAAACAGACTAACACCAAGACATTGCAATGACTTCACAATGGGTAATTCCATATGGATTTGAGGTAGTTGGACATACAAAAAATGGAGTAATTGTTGTGTGAAAATATTGTTTTAATGAATTTAAAGAGGCCACCATTGTCATGCTCAGTCGCTAAGTCTTATCTGACTCTTTGCTACACTATGGATAGCCCACCAGACTCCTCTGTCCATGGGATTTCCCAGGCAAGAATACCGGGGCAGATTGCCATTTCCTCCTCCAGGGGATCTTCCCCACCCAGGAATGGAGCCCGCTGTCTCCTGCGTTGGCAGAATTCTTTACCATGGAGCCACTTAGGAAGCCCCAAAAGGCCATAGAACTCTAATAAAGAAACTGTCTGCTATCATACAGTCATTATTTAGCACATGTTATTTTCACAAAAATTAAAAGGCAAAGAGATAAAGATTAAGAAAAAGAAGATATAAATTTTAAATGGTTGATACAAACAGATCTTATAATTGAAGTTTGAGATTGTTAATACATCCTTCAAACTGTTTACTTTTTCTTTTACTGTAAATACTATAAACTACACACATTGGTTTTTAATTAGCTAATAATAAAAGACAAATTTCCTGGGGCAGATAAACAGAGACTAGTAATATGTTTTTCAAATGTGAATTCTTCAGATGTACAAGGATGTTTTTGTAAAGCAAGTTATATTTTTTGTCATATGTACACAAAATTTTAATCAACTTATTTATCATTCTATTTCATGCATAAGATATAACATTAACATGGCAATTCTTTTGAACCTGCACTACTTTTGTATTTTGCCCAATTTTGTTCTTATATGATTTATATAATGTAGATAACAACTGTATTTGTAACAAATGGGATACTCAATGTTACTTTTAACTATTGCTCCAAAATTATAAATTTAAATTATTTATGAGGAAGTTGTGATTTGTAGGACAGAAAAATGCAAGAACAGATCATTTATTAACTGGCTGTCCATCTCACTTTCTTATAATTTAAATCTGGAAAATGGCATAATTTTTAGTTCAAGGAATTACCACTGCCAGATAACATGTACATCTATTTCCCCTTATTATACACAAATCTATTCAGTAATATTAATTTTATCCAGGAGACACAGTTTCAGGACACCTTGAAAATGTTCTCTAGTTGAGAAGAGCCCAATAATTTGAGACCTAATATCTCTTTCAAAATAAAATGAAAGGAGCAATTATGAAAAGAGAGATAGAACTTTTAAATAAACATTTTAAAACTAAAGTGTGATTCTAAAATACAAAACATTCAAAATGACAGGCTTGATCATTCATGGCTTATTTAAAAATATAAGCTTTATATTTTGAAAATGGCTAATAAAGTCTTTTTAAAAAAATACAGAAATTAAGTAATTCTTTTCC
>ML661325.1:4809322-4844618 GCA_007570785.1 Antilocapra americana
TTACCCTCATCCACAAAGTCCACAAGTCTATTCTATACATCTGCGTTCCTTTTGTTGTCTCCCATGTTGGGTTCTCATTACTGTCTTTCTAAATTCCATATATATGTGTTAATATACTGTATTGTTGTTTTTGCTTCTGGCTTACTTCACTCTGGATAATGGGCTCCAGTTTCGTCCATCTGAGTAGAATTGCTTCAAATGAATTTTTTTTTAATGCTGAGTAATATTCCATTGTGTATATATACCACAGCTTTCTTATCCATTCGTCAGTTGATGGGCATCTAGGTTGCTTCCATGTCCTGGCTATTGTAAACAATGCAGCGATGAACATTGGGGTGCACGTGGCTCTTTCAATTCTGGTTTCCTCGGTGTATATGCCCAGCAGTGGGATTGCCGGGTCATATGGCAGGTCTATTTGCAGCTTTTTAAGGAACCTCCACACTGTTTTCCATAGTGGCTGTACTAGTTTGCATTCCCACCAACAGTGTAAGAGGGTTCCCTTTTCTCCACATCCTCTCCAGCATTTATTGCTTGTAGACTTTTGGATGGCAGCCATTCTGACTGGTGTAAAGTGGTACCTCATTGTAGTTTTGATTTGCATTTCTCTGATAATGAGTGATGTTGAGCATCTTTTCATGTGTTTCTTAGCCATTTTTATATCTTCTTTGGAGAAATGTCTGTTAAGTTCTTTGGCCCACTTTTTAATTGGGTTGTTTATTTTTCTAGAATGGAGCTGCAGGAGTTGTTTGTAAATTTTTGAGATTAATTGTTTGTCTGTTGCTTCATTGGCTATTATTTTCTCCCATTCTGAAGGCTGTCTTTTCACCTTGCTTATAGTTTCCTTTGTTGTGCAAAAGCTTTTAATTTTAATTAGGTCCCATTTGTTTATTCGTGTTTTTATTTCCAATATTCTGGGAGGTGGGTCATGGAGTATCCCGCTTTGGATTATAGCAGAGAGTGTTTTGCCTATGTTATCCTCTAGGAGTTTTATAGTTTCTGGTCTTATGCTTAGATCTTTAATCCATTTTGAGTTTATCTTTGTGTATGGTGTTAGAAAGTGATCTAGTTTCATTCTTTTACAAGTGGCTGTCCAGTTTTCCCAGCACCACTTGTTAAAGAGGTTGTCTTTTCTCCATTGTATATTCTTGGCTCCTTTGTCAAAGATAAGGTGTCCATAGATGCGTGGATTTATCTCTGGGCTTTCTATTCTGTTCCATTGATCTATGTTTCTGTCTTTGTGCCAGTACCATACTGTCTTAATGACTGTGGATTTGTAGTATAGCCTAAAGTCAGGTAGGTTGATTCCTCCAGTTCCATTCTTCTTTCTCAAGATTTCTTTGGCTATACGAGGTTTTTTGTATTTCCATACAAATTGAGAAATTATTTGTTCTAATTCTTTGAAGAAGACCTCTGGTAGCTTGATAGGAATTGCATTGAATCTATAGATTGCTTTAGGTAGTATACTCATTTTCACTATATTGATTCTTCCAATCCACGAACACGGTACAGTTCTCCATCTGTTTGTGTCCTCCTTGATTTATTTCATCAGTGTTCTATAGTTTTCTATATACAAGTCTTTTGATTCTTTAGGTAGAAATACTCCTAAGTATTTTATTCTTTTTGTTTCGATGGTGAATGGAATTGTTTCCTTAATTTCTCTTTCTGATTTCTCACTGTTAGTGTATAGGAATGCCAGGGATTTCTGTGTGTTGATTTTGTATCCTGAAACTTTGCTATATTCACTGATTAGCTCTAGTAATTTTCTCGTAGAGTCTTTAGGGTTTTCAATATAGAGGATCATGTCATCTGCAAACAGAGAGAGTTTTACTTCTTCTTTTCCAATCTGGATTCCTTTGATTTCTTTATCTGCTCTGATTGCTGTGGCCAAAACTTCCAAAACTATGTTGAATAGTAGTGGTGAGAGTGGGCACCCTTGTCTTGTCCCTGATTTCAGGGGGGAATGCTTCCAGTTTTTCACCATTGAGGATAATGTTTGCTGTGGGTTTGTCATATATAGCTTTTATTATGTTGAGGTATGTTCCTTCTATTCCTGCTTTTTGGAGGGTTTTTATCATAAATGGATGTTGAATTTTGTCAAAGGCTTTCTCTGCATCTATTGAGATAATCATGTGATTTTTATTTTTTAATTTGTTAATGTGGTGTATTACATTGATCGATTTACGAATATTGAAGAATCCTTGCATCCCTGGGATAAAGCCTACTTGATCATGATGTATGATCTTTTTGATGTGTTGTTGGATTCTATTTGCTAGAATTTTGTTGAGGATTTTTGCGTCTAAGTTCATCAGTGATATTGGCCTGTAGTTTTCTTTTTTTGTGGCATCTTTGCCAGGTTTTGGAATTAGGGTGATGGAGGCCTCATAGAATGAGTTTGGAAGTTTACCTTCGTCTGCAATTTTCTGGAAGAGTTTGAGTAGAATAGGTGTTAGCTCTTCTCTAAATTTTTGGTAGAATTCAGCTGTGAAGCCATCTGGTCCTGGGCTTTTGTTTTTTGGAAGATTTCTGATTACGGTTTCAATTTCCATGCTTGTGATGGGTCTATTAATATTATCTATCTCTTCCTGGTTTAGTCTTGGAAAGTTGTACTTTTCTAGGAATTTGTCCATTTCATCCAAATTGTCCAGTTTATTTGCATATAGTTGCTGATAATAGTCTCTTATGATCCTTTGTATTTCTGTGTTTTCTGTTGTGATCTCTCCGTTTTCATTTCTAATTCTGTTGATTTGGTTCTTCTCCCTTTGTTTCTTGATGAGTCTGGCTAACGGTTTGTCAATTTTATTTATCTTCTCAAAGAACCAGCTTTTGGCTTGGTTGATTTTTGCTATGGTCACTTTTGATTCCTTTGCATTAATTTCTGCCCTGATCTTTAAGATTTCTTTCCTTCTACTAGACCTGGGCTTCTGCATCTCTTCCCTTTCTAGTTGCTTTAGGTGTATAGTAAGGTCATTTATTTGATTTTTCTCTTGTTTCCTGAGGTGAGCTTGTATTGCTATGAACTTTCCCCTTAGCATTGCTTTCACAGTGTCCCATAGGTTTTGAGCTGTTGTGTTTTCATTTTCATTCGTTTCCATGCATAACTGAATTTCATTTTTAATTTCTTCTGCGATTTGTTGGTTATTCAGCAGTGTGTTGTTGAGCCTCCATATGTTGGAAGTTTTGAGAGGTTTTCTCCTGTAGTTGATATCTAATCTCACTGCATTGTGGTCAGAAAAGATGCTTGGGATGATTTCAATATTTTTGAATTTATCAAGGTTAGATTTATGGCCCAGGATGTGATCTATCCTGGAGAAGGTCCCGTGTGCACTTGAGAAAAAGGTGAAATTCCTTGTTTTGGGGTGGAATGACCTATAGATATCAATTAGGTCTAGTTGGTCTATTGTTTCATTTAAAGTTTGAATTTCCTTGTTACTTTTCTGTCTAGTTGATCTATCCATTGGTGTGAGTGGTGTATTAAAGTCTCCTGCTATTATTGTGTTGTTGTTGATTTCCCCTTTCATATTTGTTAGCATTTGCCTTACATATTGTGGAGCTCCTATGTTAGGTGCATAAATATTTATAATTGTTATTTCTTCTTCCTCGATTGATCCTTTGATCATTATGTAATGTCCATCTTTATCTCTTTTCACTGCCTTTATTTTAAAGTCTACTTTATCAGATATGAGTATTGCCACTCCTGCTTTCTGCTGCAGTCTTAAGACCTAGAATGATGTTGAAACAAAAATTTGTAAAGTAATTTGAGAACTAGCAATAGCTATTTTGCATCTTTCAAATTTATTTTTGTAGCATTTTGCATTTAAAATGCTTTAATTTACATTTTAATCTGTTCATTTCAATTAAGTAATTTTTGAATAGACACAAAAATTCCTTTCTCTTTTTATTCATACATTTAAAATTTTATAGACTCTCCCTTTTATTACCTCTGAAATGAGCTAATTCTCATCATCACTTAACAAAACCATTTTCTTGTCTTTGCAAGACTCAAATATATGAGGATAAGTTGGTTTTGAAAAGTCTATTAATAGACTTAAATGGTTTTAATTAGGTAAATATGTAAAACAAACACTAAATATATTTCCCCAAGGTGGATCAAGTTTTATTCAAAATTTTACCAAAGTGAAATCTTTTTTAAAAGATATTTTATTCAACATTCCTTAACTTTTTCTTGCTATATGTTCATAACGAAGCATCAATCCATTGTTAAAAACATATTTAAACTGTATATTTTAAAATTTATATTCCTTTAGTTTCCCATAAATGATCCATCTTGGAATATGTCAAATGTCTTGGAGTTTGCCAGATCCCTCAAATTTACCATCAATATAATCTTTTGGTAAGAAAAGCTCAGTGCACCACTTAAAGCTGTAAATGAGGTCACTTCGTTTAAGAGTCTTAGTAGCATCTCAGAATGGTGAGGGCAAGTTTGTATATTTATGAAGCTTTTGTTGGGTGTCATTCATGTAGGGACTTGATGAGGATTTGTAAGGCCCCTGATATAATAATTTTGAATTGATATACTCAGTGTTGGGACTTCCAAGGTGATATTTTTCAGCAAGTCTTAGAGATTGCTATTTGATGCTATTTATTGAAAAGTAAAGTTGTTTACTGTTTGTTTAAATAGGTTTGCTAAAATAATAGTAATTTCCATTGTTGCTCTTGCCAGATAAAGGGCAAGGATTTATTAGATCACTAAAGTTGTGTTAATGTATATAGCAAAATATATCGTCAGTCATGTCTGACTATGTGACACTATGGACTATAGCCCAGCAGACTTCTCTGTCCGTGGGATTCTCCAGGCAGTGCTACTGGCTTGGGTTGCCATTTCCTCTTCCAGGGGATATTCCCAACTCAGGGACTGAACCTGTGTCACTTTTGTCTCCTGCACTGGCAGGCAGGTTCTTTATCACTGGCACCACCTGGGAAGCAAAATATGTAGGGGTAGAAGATTTAGGTTTTTAGTATCTCTTTGTTTCCAAACCCCTACCCACCAATTCCACCCCCAACTCCTCCATGATCATTCTTCATCTTGATCTAAAGGATAGAACATTACCAGCCGAAAGTGTCAGTTGCTCAACGATGTCCAACTCTTTGCCACCCCATGGACTATAGCCCACTAGGCTCCTCTGGCCATGGGATTCTCCAGGCAAGAACACTGGAGTGGGTTGCCATTTCCTTCTCCAGAGGATCTTCCCAACCCAGGTACTGAACCTGGGTCTTCCACATTGCAAGCAGATTCTTTAGCACTGAGCCACCAGGGAAGCCCATTAACAGCTGAGAAAGCAATCAAATCAGGTCTACACGGATATTTATTGTATGATATCTACACATTTTCTAGAGGTAGTTGTAAAATCTACAAAGATATCATTTATTGTATGATATCTGTACATTTTCTAGAGGTAGTTGTAAAATCCCAGATTTTTTTTTTTCTGTTTGTTTGAAGATCATTTGATGGATCAAGTGATGGTACACTGGTAGTTTCACAACAGAATTTAAGAATCTTGAGGTAATATCTCCATCTTTGGCTGCAAAGAATATAATCAATCTGATTTTGGTGTTGACCATCTGGTGATGTCTATGTGTAGAGTCTTCTATTATGTTGTTAGAAGAGGGTGTTTGCTATGATCAGTGTGTTCTCTTGGCAGAACTCTATTAGCCTTTGCCCTGCTTCATTCTGTACTCCAAGGCCAAATTTGCCTGTTAACCCAGGTGTTTCTCGACATCCTACTTTTGCATTCCAGGCCCCTATAATGGAAAGGACATCTTTTTGTTAGTTTCTAAAAGGTCTTTTAGGTTTTCATAGAACTGTTCAGCTTCAGCTTCTTCAGCATTACTGGTCAGGGCATAGACTTGGATTACTATGATATTGAATGCTTTGCCTTGGAAACGAACACAGATCATTCTGTCATTTTTGAGATTGCATCTGAGTACTGCATTTTGAACTCTTTTGTTGACTATGATGGCTACTCCACTACGTCTAAGGGATTCCTGCCCACAGTAGTAGATATAATGGTCATCTGAGTTAAATTCACCCATTCCAGTCCATTTTAGTTTGCTGATTCCTAAAATGTCAACCTTCACTCTTGTCATCTCCTGTTTGACCACTTTCAATTTGCCTTGATTCATGGACCTAACATTCCAGGTTCCTATGCATACTGCTCGTACAGCATCAGACTTTGCTTCCATCACCATTCACATCCACAATGGGGTGTTGTTTTTGCTTTGGCTCCATCTCTTCATTCTTTCTGAAGTTATTTCTCCACTCATCTCCAATAGCATATTGGACACCTACCGACCTGGGGAGTTCATCTTTCAGTGTCCTATCTTTTTAACTTTTCATATTGTTCATGGAGTTCTCAAGGCAAGAATACTGAAGTGGTTTGCCATTCCCTTCTCCAGTGGACTGCATTTTGTCAGAACTCTCCACCATGACCCATCCATCTTGGATGGCCCTACATGGCTTGGCTCATAGTTTCAAGGAATTAGACAAGGCTGTGGTCCATGTGATTAGGTTGTTTAGTTTTCTGTGATTGTAGTTTTCAGTCTGTCCGCCCTCTGATGTAGAAGAATAAGAGGCTTGTGGAAGCGTCCTGATAGGAGAGACTGACTGAGGGGGAAACAGGTTATTCTTCTTATGGGTGGGGCCATGCTCAGTACATCATTATTCCACTTTTCTGTTGATGGGTGGAGCTGTGTTCCCTCCCTTGCTATTTACCTGGGGACAAACTATGGTGAAGGTAATGAAGATAATGGTGACCTCCCTCAAAAGATCCCATGCATGCACTGCTACACTCAGTGCCCCCAACCCTTCAGCAGGCCACCACTGACCCACGCCTCCACCAGAGACTCCCAGACACCAACAGGCATGTCCGGGGCAGTCTCCTGTGGGTTCAGTGCTCCTTTCTCCTGGGTCCTGGTGCACAAGGTTCTGTTGTGCCCTCCAAGAGTCTATTTCCCAGTCCAGTGCAAGTTCTGGCAGCTCTGTGGTGGGATTAATGGAGACCTGCTTCAAGAGGGCTTATGCTACATCCAGGTCTGCTACACCCAGAGCCTCTGTCCCTGCAGCAGGCCACCGCCGACCCATACCTCCACAGGAGATGCTCAAACACAGTACTGTTTCAGTCTCTGTGGGGTCTCTGGGTCCCTAGTTCTGATAGACAGAGTGCCTGATGAACTATGGATGGAGGTTCATGACAGGAGACAAGGAGCAAGACCATCCCCAAGAAAAAGAAATTCAAAATAGCAAAATGGCTGTCTGAGGAGGTCTTACAAATAGTTGTGAGAAGAGGAGAAGCAGAAAGCAAAGGAGAAAAGAAAAGATATACCCATTTGAATGTAGAGTTCCAAAGAATATCAAGTAGAGATAAGAAAGCCCTCCTCAGTGATCAGTGCAAAGAAATAGAGGAAAACAATAGAATGGAAAAGACTAGAGATATCTTCAAGAAAATTAGAGACACCAAGGGAATATTTCATGCGAAGATGGGCTCAATAAAGGACAGAAATGGTATAGATCTAACAGAAGCAGAAGACATTAAGAAGAGGTGGCAAGAATGTACAGGAGAACTGTGCAAAAAAGATTTTCACCACCCAGATAATCACAATGGTGTGATCACTCACCTAGAGCCAGAATGTGAATGTCAACCTGGAATGTGAAGTCAGGTGGGCTTTAGGAAGCATCACTGAGAACAAAGCTAGTGGAGCTGATGGAATTCCAGTTGAGCTATTTCAACTCCTAAAAGATGATGTTGTGAAAGTGCTGCACTCAATATGCCAGCAAATTTGGAAAACTCAGCAATACCCATAGGACTGGGAAAGGTCAGGTTTCACTCCAATCCCTAAGAAAGGCAATGCCAAAGAATGCTCAAACTACCGCACAACTGCACTCATCTCACACACTAGTAAAGTAATATTCAAAATTCTCCAACCAGCCTTCAATAGTACATGAAACATGAACTTCCAGATGATCAAGCAGGTTTTAGAAAAGGCAGAGGAACCAGAGATTAGATTGCCAAAAGCCACTGGATCATCAAAAAAGCAAGAGAGTTCCAGAAAAACATCTATTTCTGTTTTATTGTGATCCACACAGTCAAAGGCTTATGCCAAAGCCTTTGACTGTGTGGATCACAACAAACTGTGGAAAATTCTTCAAGAGGTGGGAATACCAGACAACTTGACCTACCTCTTGAGAAATCTGTATGCAGATCAGAAAGCAACAGTTAGAAATGGACATGGAACAACAAACTGGTTCTAAATAGGAAAAGGAGTGTGTCGAGGCTGTATATAGTCACCCTGCTTATTTAACTTATATGCAGAGTACATCATGAGAAATGCTGGGCTGGACGAAGCACAAGCTGGAATCAAGATTGCCGGGAGAAATAGTAATAACCTTAGATATGCAGATAACACCACCCTTATGGCAGAAAGTGAAGGAGAAACAAAGAGCTTCTTGATGAAAGTGAAAAAGGAAAGTGGAAAAGTTGGCTTAAAACTCAACATTGAGGAAACAAAGATCATGGCATCCGGTCCCATTACTTCTTGGCAAATAGATGGAGAAACAGTGGAAACAATGGCAGACTTTATTTTTTGGGGGGCTCCAAAATCACTGCAGATGGTGACTGCAGCCATGAAATTAAAATATGCTTACTTCTTGGAAGGAAGGTTATGACCAACCTAGACAGCATATTGAAAAGCAGAGACGTTACTTTGCAACTAAAGTCTGTCTAGTCAAGGCTATTGTTTTTCCAGTAGTCACATGTGGATGTGAGAGTTGGACTATAAAGAAAGCTAAACACCCAAGAAATTATGCTTCTGAAATATGGAGAAGACTCTTGAGAGTCCCTTTCATTGCAAGAAGATCCAGCCAGTTCATCCTAAAGGAAATGAGTCCTGAATATTCATTGGAAGGACTGATGTTGAAGCTCCAATACTTTGGCCACTTGATGTGAAGAGCTGACTCACTTGAAAAGTCCCTGATGCTGGGAAAGATTGAGGGCAGGAGGAGAAGGGGACGACAGAGGATGAGATGGTTGGATGGCATCACCAACTCAATCAGTATGAGTTTAGCAAGTTTTGGGAGTTGTTGATGGACAGGGAGGCCTGGCGTACTGAAGTCCATGGGGTCGCAGATTTGGACACAACTGAGCGACTGAACTGAACTAAACTGAGGTAACATATATGAACACTGCACTGTGGACAAATAATACAAGGAATATTCTAATCAGTTTGTAGGACATTTCTCAATCAGTAGTGAAGATTACCCACATTAAGCTGCCTAACAAGGTCTCATGCTCAGTCTAAAGTGTCTGCAGAACCAGATACAGGTAAGTAGCTCAATTTTCTAATTTTATTGTTTGTTCACTTCTCAGATGTTTTTAGTAATATTTCAGAGTAGCATAAGCAAGAACCCAGGAAGGTGTTCATGGATGTCACCACAACCTTCTCTTTCCTTAAAATAGCACATGATCCTCTCAAAGGCTCACATTATATCGAAAGTGTCTCTATTCTGAGCCCATCCAATTTTTTATCCTATTGGGCAATTGTACCCATAGTATAGGGGGCATTCTCAGGCTCTAATGCTATTCTCTAAGCCACTGCACGTCTTCTTCCTTATGTGGCATGTTGTAAAGAATAGAATACAAGAGACTTGCTGTGCCTAGTCGTTCAGTCGTGCCCAACTCTTTGCGACCCTATGGACTGTAGCCTGCCATGCTCCTCTGCCCATGGGGATTCTCCAGGCAAGAGTAGTGGAGTGGATTGCCATGCCCTTCTCATGTTCTAAGAGACTTGAGAACACCCTAATTCAGACTTTCCTCTCATGAGTGTCAGACTTCTGGTTCCTAACTGAGGCTCAGTTTTTTCTCCTTCTTGAATTAATTTATTCAGTGATTCCTTTCACCAAAGAAGGAAAATTGATATGTCAAAAAGGACACTGAGTGAACTAAATTTACCAAAATAGCAAATCCCTGTATAATTTCCAGGTAGTAGCAATTACACTGTTGAGCCACAAATTGAATACTAGTCATTGGGCATCACCCATCTGTCTATTTTCAGACAAAATATCCTTAAGAGTTGCCAACAGTATTGTACCATTTTCATGCTCCTGATCCTTGTGATCTCCAATTTTGGCTCAATTTATAAAGACATCAGTAAGCCAATGTATAAATGATCTAATATCTTCATGAATGTGGGTCCTTAGAGTTGTCAAGGAAAAAACACAGCAGAAGAGCATTTAAAGGGAAAAAAAGAAACAGCAGAAGAACATTTAATCTAGCAATTTCATCTGCTTTGAACATCCTTTTCCATTAAATTATTGGATGGGATGTCACAAAAGACAGAGGAATGCTCCTCAATAAAGGCTTGAGGGTGACAGTTATGGACTGGGATATGACTAATGTCTGAATATAATTAGATCTTCTGGCCACCTGAGTAGTGACTTCAAGAGAGCTCGAATAACTTCAAGGTCAAATAGGAAACTATTAATAGGTGCTTGATTCTCTTACAGAGCTATTATCCTTCAGAAAAGATACTCAATATAGTGTTTAAATATAGTCTCAATATAGATCCTTTCTTTTATAAATATACATAAAATGCAGTGAATCTTTAGATTGTATAAATGTAAAAATATCCTGTTTTCTAAGATATTTTACTATTTGATTTATTAAGCTAGTTCTGAATCCGTCTTTGGTGGTAGCCATCAATGAGCTTATATTAATGATATTAAAAAACTCCCTTTATTTTGGTTCTGTTTAAGCAAGATTAAGAAAATTGATACTTTAAAAACAAGTAAGTTATATTACAATCTTCTATATCATTTTAAAAATAGATTTAACTGAAAGGTTATAAGATACTCAATATTCTTATTGAATTGCAAAAACTTATGAACTACTATTAAATGTTCTAAATAAATACTTGTATTCACTTTTATTAGAGTTTGTGTAATTCACAACAGAAGTCCAACTTGCTCAGTCTTTGTGCAAATACCATTTTTTTCCAGAACAACAAATTCTTTCATATTAAGCAAAACTGAATTTTGGATATATTTTATTCAGTGACAGGAAGGTTTCATAAGAATTATTTTATCTGTACTAAGAAAAGTAAAAAGTACACCAAGGTGATAAGTAGCATATATTTTAGTATAAAATGACAAATCTTCCAGTTTTATATTTAATCATGATGGTGAAACTAATTTAACTGTGTAAATATGAGTCAGGCTTAGAATGTAGCATAACTTTGAAAAGATTTGACTCCGTGAAGCTTAGGTTTGCTTCATGCTCTTTTTCTGACACTGTTGTTATTGTTCAGTCTGTAAGCCTTGTTCGACTCTCTTGTGACACCATGGGCTGTAGCCTACAAGGCTCCTCTGTCTATAGGATTTCCAAGGTAAGAATAATGGAAGGGATTGCCACTTCCTTCTCCAGTGACTTTTCTCAATCCAGGGATCCAACCAACATCTCCTGCATTAGCAGGCAGATTCTTTACCACTGTGCCACCAAGAAAGCCCTTTTTCTGACATTAAAATTCACTAAATTTCAATTTCTCCTATTACTCTCAATTAAAAAAAAATGGAGGAAGTTAATTTATATACATATGAGATTTCTAAAATGTTGATAATAAAGAATTAGGTTAGCATATTTCTTAAAGTTATGTGAGAAGTTTTGTTAATAAGAAAATGAATATTTAGTTGGAGAGTTAAAAAAAATGGCATGAAGAGGAAAGAACTTTTGTAGATACTGAGAATTTATTGTGGGGTGATTTTTTTATTAGATTAACCATAGGAAGACAAATATAATCAAAATAAGACAAATATTATTTTGCAATATAATGTGTTTAATATTCTGAGATACTCATACTGTAAATTAAAAAGGTATTTTCAAAAACAATGTATTTAAAGGGTCAAATTAATATAAAATGGTTGATAATATGGCATTAAAATATACTTTATTAAAAGTGAACTTTAGGGGAAAAGATATCCATTTTCTTCCATTTATCAAAGAAAAAATGCTCATTAAACCTTGATTGATAAAAAAATTGATAGGACACACTTATGTTCATACTTTTTGTCTCAGTGATTTTACCAGTTTTGTTAACATGTGGAGGATCTGCAACAGACTATGCCAGGGAGATACTGTATCTTCCCCAAATTTATGTGTTGAAACCTTAATGCCCAATGTGAAGACATTAGGATATAGGGTCTTTGGAAAGTAATTAGGTTTAGATGAAGTCATGAAGTTGGGATCCTCATGACATGAGTGTCCTTCTAAGAAAAGACACTAGAGAGCTTGTCCCCTCTATGTGCCATGTGAGGAACCATAAGGAAGGTAGCCATCTGCCAGCCAGAAAGAGAGCTCTCACCACTACCCTAGTGTGCTGGCACTTCACTCTCAAATTTTCAGCTTCCAGAACTGTTAGGAAATACATTTTTGTTGTTTAAGCCATTCAGTGTATAATATTTTGTTATGGCAGCCTGAGCTGACTGATATAGACTACATATAAGGAAAAAAGTATATTCCACTCAGTTTCATGGTGAACAAAGGCACTTTCACTAAAAGGTTTATCCATCTTAATAAAAATAATATATCCAATAATCTAGAAGACACTGCAATGTAAGATTCATCCAGGATCATCAATGATGCTTTATGATAATCTATTAGCTAATCTTTCCTGAAGGAAATCTTGCGATGTCCAATAAGTTTGTGAAAGGCAGAAAATACAAGCCAACTGCCTGCTGAGGTTTTCCACTTCATAATAATAATGAGACAGTAATTTATTATTTATAGATGATGCTCTAAAATACATAATTTGATTCTCACATCAATCTGGGCTGGGAAGGGTAAGTACTACTTTTTATCGTTTCATAGATGCATAAACTAAGAGCCAAGTGATTTTGGAGGTTACCTTTATCATATCAGAGTACTGTATACCATGTTTCCTATTGATGTCAGCATTTTTATACCCCACCTGATCCACAGGTCTATGTCTAATCAAGCATTATACTAAATAAATTAAGTTTATGAAAGTAATTGATTTCTGTATGCTAATTTTATATCCTGAAATCTTATTAAGTAATTTTGTTTTTTTTTATTGATGACTTAATATTTTTCAGATATACTACCTTGACATATACACATAAAGATTGCTTTCTCTTTCAGTTTATTTTCAGTTTATGGGCTTCCCTGTGGCTCAGCTGGGAAAGAATCTAACTGCATTGTGAGAGACCTGGGTTCGATCCCTGGGTTGGGAAGATCCCCTGGAAAAGGGAAAGACTACCCACTCCAGTATTCTGGCCTGGAGAATTCCATTTTTCTCTTTGTTATTGAAAAGTAATCTGTGAGAGTATTTTGACACTATAAATTTCTTAACACTTTTTAATTCTGTTTTGAAGCTTAAATTGACCTGCACTTAGCCAGTGTAAATATTTTCAGTCTTATTCCCTTGTCATGTTGATATATTCTTATTATTCTTTATTACACAAAAAGATGCCTCAGGCTCTCTTGTTATATATATATACACACACATTTTTAATACCAGTTTTGAGATATGCCCTTACTATGAGAATGCTTAGTTTCCTTTAGCAAAGAGTGGGTTCAGAAACAAAGATTTGAGTAATAGTTGTGCTTATTCATACTAAGTGTCATGGATTTTGAGCTGTCTCAGTAAATAGACATGGAGGAAACATATATACACATTCCATAAGCATATTCATATTTGCATATACTCACATTTATTTACAAGTACTTATAAACATATATATATTTATACCTGTATCTTTATCTGCATATCTATGTTTTATATATGTATCTACATATCTAGACATTAAATATACTGAATACATACTTTTATCTCCATTCTAAATTAATACAACAGAGTACATTCTAGATTTCTTCCTTCTCATATTTGTAACTCTCTTCTCCAAAAATGAGAAACTTGTCTCCCATTACTATGAATACTAATTCTCTTTCGCACAAGCCATTTCTAGCATTGTTCATTTTATAATTCTGATCTTCCATCTGCCAACATATCTCTTGAGAATGAAGAATTTGCTATAACATTTCTTGTATGAAAATCTAATGGAGAGTTATTTTTTTCTGCTCCAATTTCTCTCTTTTCTTCTTTTAAGATTTTCATATATTTTATTATTGCCAGGTATTATTTCACAGAAAGTTGACAAAATTCTAGACTTTTAATATGATTTTTCATACAATGTGTGGAAAATGTTTGCATTTTTATTATTGTATCATGTTTTGGTAACATGAGCTCCGCATGACCATTACTATCTAATCTTTCAGGGAAATCCAATGCTAAAGCAACAATCTATTGATAATTATTATCTGCAAATGACCTACATAATGGCTTTAAAAGTAATCAAGAGTGTTATTATTCTATGTACTTAACTGTCTTGAGGGAGGGAAATAATTTTACTACCACTCTGTATCCCCCGCTGTGCCAGGCTCAGTGAGAAGCTACTCAAAAATCTTTTGCTGATTGCTTATATGTCCCCTACTGATCTCATCATTTAATTCTCCATATCCCCAGGGCTTACAGCAATCTCATATTAGACAAACTCCAGAAAGCAGAGAAACAATAAGAGTATACTACATGTGTTTACAATGATAGCCTTCTATTAAGACTATACATCGTGTAGGCAATATTGTTAAAGCAAAACTCCAAAAGGGAGAATATGGTACTAAATTCTATCTCTTTAACAAATCAACTTTCTTATTTCTCTATTTTCTTTCAGCCCTTACTGGTATGCTCTAGAATTTTATATACTTAAAAGAAAAAGTTGGCTAAAATTTTATGTACAGTGTTGATTAATTTTAATAAGACATATCTGAAAGTCTTCAATGTACAAGACACACAAAAACTATAGGCCAAGCCCTGGAAAATTATAGAGAAATTATATTAACCCATAAACACATTGAAATGGCCCTGGAACTTGTATCACTAAAGATTAAAAAATATACAATGAGAAATATTGGACTTTTCTGTAATAAGTAATAACTTTTAAAATTAACCCTACAGAAATATATATACTGGGCATATTTTATTCATTTATAAATGTAGTGCTGTTTGGAGAAAGGCAACTCAAAGATAAAAGATAAATAACTTTGAAAACATGGGTTGAGAATATTTTGAATGTAGTAATACTAGAAAGAAGCTTAATAAAATAAGAGAGAAAATGAGTTAGATATCATGTGATAATTCTATTGGACTGATTAATTTTTTGACTCTTTTCCCAACACAATATGGATCTCAATGGCACACCTTATATGAAATTCTCCAGGCCAGAACACTGGAGTGGGTAGCTGTTCCCTTCGCCAGGGGATCTTCCCAAACCAGAAACTGAACCTAGGTCTCCCACATTGCAGGTAGATTCTTTACTGGCTGAGCTAACAGGGAAGCCCTTAAAGTGAGCCAGTAACACCAAAGTTCTTTGGAAAAGAATATAGTACATTCTTTGTTTTATTACTCACTGAGTTGCGTCTGACTCTTGCAACCCCATGGACTGTAGCCTGCCAGGCTCCTCTGTCCATGGGATTTCCCAGGAAAGAAGACTGGAGTTGGTTGCCATTTCCGTCACCAGGGGATCTTCCTGACCCAGGGATTGAACCTGACGTTCTTGCACTGCAGGTGTACTCTTTACTACTGAGCCAATGAGGGACGCCCGGATATTATACTGCATGACTCAAAAAATGTAGCCTGGAGGAATATATTCATTTAATCAAATTGCATGTCACTAAAATTTTATTTGTTCTTTTTACTTGTGGTGTAAAGACTAAGTGTTTTCCATATGTAGAAGTAATCTAATTATTATGTAAAGAAATTACACAAGGGGGTAGATTATTTCCATTCTGTCTTAGTAGATGATAATGTACTAGATTTAACACTAATTCTACTACTGAGTCTCTCTCAGGCTTTTATTGTATTATTTTATGTTTAGTTGCTTCCTGCCTGTTTAATGGGCATCTAGTAGAAGGCTTAGAAACACTGAAATTATTTTTGAAGTCTGTTACAATTGAATATAAATATTTCCAATTAAGAAAATATTTCTGCCCCTAGGAACAAAAAAAATCAACTAGACTCAATCTGACACATGCCAAATGGATACAGAATTGCTATAGAGTTGGGATTGTTCATCTGCAAAGGTAGAGTACAAAAATTACACTTAGGCAAAAATTCACAACTAGGATTTACTGAGGATACAATGTTAGTCATTTCCCATGTTAATTTTATACTTTATACTCAGAATAACCCTGAAAATTGTGCATTATTCTCATTTATAGATTAAAATAAAAAGGAAGCTGGTAGAGTTCAAAAAAATCCCTAATATCTCACACCCAGGAAGTAAGTGACGGATTCGACCTTTACACAAAGATTCATCTGAATTCAAAACCCTTATTATCTTAATATGTAGTTGAAAATTGGAACCCTTCCTATTATTTACAATGGAGTTTGTACTGTGGGATGTACCACTCAAACCTTTCAGATTCTTTTGCAGAATGAATTACTCATGCACACAGAGCACTATTGATGGGATTAATTTGTATGTATTGTTGAAGTCAGGTTATTAAGTCTCAGAATTGAACAAATTGTGCTTCTTATGTCACCATAAACATATTTTAGAGTTTTTAGAACACCATTACATGATTAATTTGAGTCACATAGTAATATTGTGACACAGACAAAAGATTAGAATCATCATTTAATATAGGAGGGAACAGTCTCAGAGAGGCAGACTCTAAAGCCTCTAGCTTGTTGGGAAATCAGTGTAAGTTTATATTTTTTAACTAATCTTTAAAACCTTTAGGTTACAATTTTCTCTCACATGAATGCTTCACCCTCCCCTCACCCCAGTCTAGAAGTACATGGGGTCACAGAAAAATCAGACATGACTTTGTGACTAAAAGACAGCAGCAATGTCATATATGTGTGTGTGTGTATGCGTGTGTGTGTGTGTGTATGCATGTGTGTGTGTGTTTATATATATGAAGCCTTGGACAGATAAAAAGTTCTCTTCATTAAAGTCCAAAAGAAGTTCGAGTAAGTTCATCCAAATGAAAAGTTTACTGTAAATATGCTCCCTTGAATAAAATGACTGTACAATTTAAGGGCCAAATTAGGATGGCAATTATGCCATGATGATAAGCACAAATCAGCCTTGTCCGGAGCAAACCAGGACATATTGCTTTACTTATTTTAATCCCAGTGGTAACAGCAGCTATAATTTCTCTTGTCTACCTTGTTTATGTCTGCTGTGTAAACTTTGAAGGTCATCATTTCATATCTATACTATGTCGTGTCGCTAATCACAAAACTCACTGTGAATGTTGTCCCTTAGAATTATTGCTATCTTTACACCTACCTAACCTATAAAGGCTTTAAATATTTTTAATTATCCGTGCTTTATAACTACTCAGAGGTATATTTTATCATTATATCCATTACTGACTTAAAAAAAGGCACAACGTGAGAGTTGCGAATTGTTTTATCTGGGGCAAAATGAAGACTGCAGCCCAGAATACAGCACCTCAGGTAGCTCTGAGAAACCGCTCCCAAGAGAGAAGAGCGATAGCTCAGGTTGTCTGTGGTTTCGGTGAAGGCGGAGCAATCAAGTACTGCAGGATGTTTGTACTAGTCTCGGGGGGCTTTTGCTGGTCAAGAGGAACAGGGGTCGCTATGAGGACTTTAGTGCTTTTCCAGATACAAGGAGATACATGAACTGGGCTCATAAATTGGCTCCTGAAAATGTCTATCTGAAGACCATCCTGTAAGTTTTTCCTGGAGCACAGAGGGCCTCTCTTTTGCTCTCCACCCTGAATTCCTTGCAGGGGATGTTGAAAATCAGCAGTGTAGCAGCACATGACTTAATCCTTGTAGACAAAGAATGGCAAGTGCCAGTTTGTAGTTGACACCATTTTACCGGCAAAGAAAAAGAATTCAAGAACTCCAATTCATCTATCTGTAATTTCAGATAATATTTCAGGTGATACAATCAGATGGAACTGATTTGAAAACAAAACATTTACCAGGCTATTCCATGATTTTAATCTGTAAACCTTTTAACACTTTTTCTTCAGTACCACTTCCTCAGCATTAAGTATAATGCTCAGAGTTTATAAACATTTAGGGATTCAATGTAACTCCTCAAAATTCATTCCATTCAAATTATTCCCATTATATTAGTCAAAAGCATGCCTGCAGATTATATAGAAGTGTGTTGAGAGAATTCACGAAGAATCGTTCATGACAGACTGTAAAGTCAGAGTTTCACCACTGTCACTTTTATTTTGACGTTTAAAACAAATTATGTGTTCTTAGAATTGCATTCATATGTATAATATAATAATAGCCAATGACATGAATTCCTAGTCATTTAAAGATTCAAAGCTTCCCTCCTTGAACACAATCCTTTAGTGAAATAATCTGACCTAGTAGTCAATACCCAATGATCTAAATATGCACCTTCCAAAATTTCCCTTCAATGGAGAATTAAATAAATCTGTTATGAAATTAAATCGGATGTGAAGTAAAATGTGTGTTTAGTTTTCATGTTGGTTTTTAAAATGAATGCTGAAGTGTTCATACACCTGTAGTCAAACTGAAACTAAATATGCAAATCACCTAAGGGGAGAGTGGGTATGTAATTGAAAGAGAGGAGCAAGTGGAACAGGAAATCAGTGAATGTATTAACTTTAAATATTTATCAGAACTATGACTGCTTTCTCTTTTATGTAGTTCTTAGTTACTCTACAGCAGATGGATCTTGCAAAATGGACGTTAACATGGTAAATACTAGGTGTTCACATAGTGTGCCATTCCTAGGAAAAAGTGTTAACTTCCTAAACTATTGAAACATTATTGGACTTAACAAATAAAACCATCATCTATATATCTCTATATTTTTTTCAGATAATGAACATTAACAATTTGGAGCATAGATAAGTAAACAGATATAAGCATAAAGCAAACAGAAAGCTAAATTAGCATTTTCACTTGTCCATTATTACATGAAATGAAAATATCTAAGTGGGTTAATGGATCTTTTAGCTCTTGATTTGTGATGAGTATCCTATGACATACCAGTATATTATGTCACTCCAATGTACTACGACACACCAACTCTGTACAAGCAGAATAATAAAATTTAAAAAATAAAAAGCTCTAAGTACAAACGGGCAAGTGGTTTAGTATGTAAATATAGAGTGATAGTGTTCTTGTCTCAGGATGAATAATTTAGACTTTCTAGAAAAAATCATTAAGGTATGTTACAAATACAGGAGTAACTGCTGAAGGACTAGCAGTAAAATAATGTTGCTACTGCCGTTGTTTAGTCACTAA
Source organism: Antilocapra americana (assembly GCA_007570785.1). NCBI lineage: Eukaryota > Metazoa > Chordata > Mammalia > Artiodactyla > Antilocapridae > Antilocapra > Antilocapra americana. The sequence continues at coordinate 4,828,676 of ML661325.1, forward strand.
CTCCTGTCCGACTGTTTTGTGACCCCATGGACTGTAGCCCACTAGGCTCCTCTGTCCCAAGGATTCTCCAGGCAAGAATACTGGAGTGGATTGTCATTACCTTCTCCAGGGGATCTTCCCCATCCAGGGACTGAACCCATGTCTCCTGCATTACAAGTGGATTCTTTACCACTGAGTCACCAGGGAAACTCCAATAATTAATAAAAGAAACAAATATTGCTTATTAAAGGTAAGTATTAAACATTTCTACATATTCAATATGTTTTAACAACAAATTTGAAAAGTGAATAAGGCTCAGACAGTGTATGAGTCAGGCTTTGGTCCCCATTCTTGTCTGACCACTAACTGGATTATGGCTTTAAGCAATTTACCTTATCTCAACATGCTGTCATTGGAGAAGGCGATGGCACCCCACTCCAGTACTCTTGCCTGGAAAACCCCATGGACAGAGGAACCTGGTGGGCTGCAGTCCACGGGGTTGCTAAGAGTCAGACAAGACTGAGCGACTTCACTTTCAGTTTGCACTTTCATGCATTGGAAATGGCAACCCACTCTAGAATTCTTGCCTGGAGAATCCAGGAATGGGGGAGCCTGGTGGGCTGCCGTCTCTGGGGTCGCAGAGAGTCGGACATGACTGAAGTGACTTAGCAGCAGCAGCAGCAGCAGCAACATGCTGTTATTAGGTCTCTTCTTCCACTTCGAGCTCCTAGATGGGAAAAAAAAAATATTTCACAGATTTTCCATTAAATTTTAGTCCCATGGGGACTGGTTCCAGGATTTCTGCAGATCCAAAATCTGGATGCTCAAGTCTCATATTCGATGTTCTGTATCTGCAAAGTCCCCACATTCCTAGATATAAAGGGATTATTGTATACAAAATAATTTATAGAGACACATATTTTCAAAACTGTACACATTTGTAGTTTCTATCAGTAGTAATCAGGCACTTATAAGTTAAGTTTCCAATGTACAAGTGATTCTCTCTACCTTTCAAATTATTTGGCCAAAAGCCTAGCACATATTAACAATGCAGACATAACATTTGAAACTAAACTTGAACTAATATTTTGTGAATAAAGCACATCATCCAATTACTAATAAGACCTATATATTTCAATAATTTTTTGGCAGAGTCTGATGATCAAAGTGATAAAGTTCTATGAAAGATTGGCATTTGATTGGCAGGCTTGTCTTATAAAAATAGGAATTTTTCCTAGGGACTCCTACTACAAAAGTATAGACCCACAATAGAAACGAGATTGTGAAAAGATCAGGTATTACATATTAAGTTCTGTACCCTTTTATATTTGAGCAAACTCAGCAATAGTGAAAACAGGGAAGCCTGGGGTGCTGCAGTCCATGGGGTCAGAAAGAGTCAGACATGACTTACCAACTGAACAACAGCAACCTTCTTATGTATTATTACCTTGCTTTCCTCACTGAATGTTCTGTTCTTCTCTTCAAGTTTTATTAGAAAGGACAGTTTCCTAGACAATTCTTTTCGTGGTAGAAGCTATTGCCAACATAAGCAGTTTATCTGAAAATAAACTGTCAAAACAAAGATATACATCTTTGCATTAGAAATTCAGACACCACTATATTTTAAAAAATATTAGTTGGCGTCTTCTTGAAGTGTGATTTTCTATGAATATGTGTTGATATTTGTGTGTATTAACAATATTTCATATAGAAGGATTCTAACTTTCTATATGTAGCTACAATTCATGACAATGTCATATTCAAACTGATTTTCCTAGATCTTCCTTTGCTTTTTGTATAACAGATTGAGCCATGGGAGCTGCATGCTGACTGTCTACTTAGAATTACTTTTCCCTCCAGAAATAAAAATAACTTACTTTCAACATTGCCTATCTAAGCTACTTCCTTGGAGACTGAACCTCATCTATAGCAGTTTTGAGTACAATACCACATATTACATTTGAAAAGACGACCAAGAGCATTTGAAATTCTGATTATGTAGAGAATTTTTAGAGCAGACAACTATGCAGCTGTCAAGATAAAATCACTCTCCCCATACCACACTGATCTTTTATCAAGGGTTAGAAATAAAGATCGGAAAGACGGTAACGAGAACCCAACATACGAGACAGCAAAAGGAACGCAGATGTATAGAATAGACTCGTGGACTTTGTGGATGAGGGTAAGGGTGGGATGATATGGGAGAAGGGCATTGAAGCATGTTAATTATCATATGTCTAATCAATCGCCAGCCCAGGATTGATGCTCGGGGCTGGTGCATCGAGATTTCCCAGGGGGAGGGAGGAGGGAGGGAGGAGGGAGGAAGGAGGGAGGGGGGTTCCGGAGAGGAAACATATGTAAACCCATGGTGATATAATGACAATGTATGGCAAAAACAATAAAAAAAAAAAAAAAAAGATCGGTGCTCCCTAAGCTCTAGGCTGTGTGGTGCGCTACCTAGGTAACTAACGCCATGGCCTTCCAAACTGTCTGTTTATGTAGATAAATTCTCTGTTTAGACCTCTTCTGCTCAGTGGAAAGCATATATTCCAAAAGATTTTCTGGCAATGTAGGTTTTTTTTTTCTTTCTAATTAATGTGCTAATTCCTTCTGGCAATTTTCCCTTCTAATGTCAACATAGAGATACTCCATCATAAACAAAGGCTCTGGCTTTGAAATGAGAATTTTAAATACCTAAAAGCAAAACTAATTCACATGTAAGTTTATCTGAGGATGAAAATAAATGAAAGCCCAACAAAATAGGAACTCTAATGTTTGCCTAATACTCCTTAGGCAATAGATACTTTGGAGAATACTTTTGAAGGGTAATGCTCAGTAACTGTTGCCAGCTACTTTCCACAACTTGCCATGTCTTGTCTCCTCATGCATCACTTCCTCAATTCCAGAAAAACAAGCTAAAAACCAGAATTGCTCCAAGAGCATCCTCACTGACCTTGAGTGCAAACCTCATATAACAATCTGCTTTATATTTCTAATCCTCATACTTTGAGATGACATTATACGGATGTGGAATTTTCAGTGGCAAAGCAAAGTGCCCTCACACATCTGCATCCAAAGAAAATACTTTCATTTACAGAATATGACTCACAGATTTGGCTACTGACCAGGTACTGACATTTACTACCTCTCTAACTCCAAATTTTCTGATTCCATCTCTTTCAGTGTCATGGAATTGTGGTCAGTATAGATCCTATAAAAATAGCCATTGCATTGATTCCACCAAAAACTAGAACAGTAATATTTCTCAAAATTCATTTTGAAGCCATTTTTTTTCAGAAAATAAAATCCTATAATTAAATACTACCTCACTAAAATGAAAATAATTTTCACTATACTGTTATTCAAACTTTAGGAGTTGCATGAAATAATTATTATACCGTGGCTTAAAATTCAAAGTTCAGTTAGAATAATATAGAAATGAAAAGCTAAATGTTATTGCATGAAGTCACTCAGTCACGTGTGGCTCTTTGAGATCCCATGGACTATAGCTTGCCAGGCTCCTCTGTCCATGAAATTTTCCAGGCAAGGATACTGGAGTGGGCTGCCATTTCTTTCTCAAGGGTATATTCCCAAGCCAGGGATCGAACCTGGGTCTCCGGCACTGCAGGCAGACTCATTACCATCTGAGCCACCAGGAAAGCTCCAAAATGTTATTATCTAAGCTCATGTATTAGGAACTTAATAAAACTAGATATTTGAAATATAACAAAAGACTGCATGGATATGAACTGTGTTTGTTTGCTTGTTTTTGGAAATCACCTATAGCCTGAGAATAAAACAGACATTTTATGCTACCTAGTTTTTCTCTTTCATAACCTTCTAACCTGTTAAGTTACATTCTCAGAGTTTCTTCTTAGCCCTAGAGTCACATGATTTATAAGTAGGTTTTCCCTCATTCTCCCCAAGCAAGGTGTTCAAGACAGAATGCCCCAGTACTATCAATCATAGATAATGTTGCCCAGCAACCACCACCACCCTCCATTCTAGAGTTGTCTCAGTTCATTAATTCCAAGAACAACTCTCCCATAGGTCGATTTCTAAGAAGAGCTCCCCATGGATAAAATGTTACTCAAGTATTAAAAGTCAAAATTTCAACCAGTCTCACTCCTTATCACTATAATTATTGCTATCAACATCGTTATTGTATCTCTGTGGATTTCATATTCACAAAGTCTTTAAAAGAGAAAACTTCAGTTGCTAAACAATAATTTACTAATTATCCTGAGAGATCAAGTGAGGACCTCTTGGGAATTTTGGGCAGTTGCTTCCCTCCTGCTCTTCACTCCTCTCCAAAATTCAGTGAGGACCACAGCCTCCTCGAGAAACATGTCTATGCTCTAAAGGGCTGGAGCTCTGGCTGTGAATTAACTAAGCACTGTGGTATGCACAAGCAGAAGTCTGACAAAAACAAATCATCATGACTGTATATCTGGTGTTTTTATCAAAGAAGCTTTAACTGTCGAAGATTCAAAGAAGCTATCTTCTGTTTGTATGTGATAAAGACAAAGCTGGCCACTCCAGACCTTAGCCAACAAAATTATGATTGGATAATGTTAATGTGTAATCATATATTGTTTTTAATAAATGGTTCTTTTCTGTCTCAAGAAGAAGAGGTAGTGAGTCTGAAGATAGGAAGGAACTTTTATAAAAACCAAATGTATTCATTTAGAGAGTAGGTAACTTTTATTTTCACTGTTTGTTTTGTTTTCCACTGCAGAAGGTCATTATTACTATGTTCTGAGGGGAAAGCCTGTGGAACAGTGTTCATTGCCGTTGTCTTTGTTTCATCTTTAAGTTTTTCCTTTGTGAGGTTTGGTGGAATACTGAGCCCTGACTGGAAGACTATAGCGTATGCTATGGTGTTCCGTTGAAGATGTTATCATCTTATTTGATTTGTACATAACTCTGCAAATAGGTAACAGTAGTCCACAGGTGATATTTGAAAGGGCTGGTTTTGTACTCTAGAATTTCTGCATCAAATAAGAGATTTGGTTAAAAAAAAGAAAAGAAAAACTTCTTCATGGATCTACCCCACAAATAGTCTTGTGTTAAACAAGAATCAGTGACTACCTTATAAAGCATTTTAGCAAACTTTGGCATGACAAAAGGAGTAACTTTTAATGCAATTTTTCATTATTTCAAGAGCTTTGAGAAAAACAATTCTCAACACATTTAAATAAGGTATAGTTTAAATGATTTTTTATATTTCCAAAAGGAATTTATTTAGCTATTCGACTTTTAAGTCATTTGTTTCTTTGGTTTCTGACGTTTGGCTTCTTATTGGAGCCATTTCTCAAGAGGTGAATGAGTGAAGAAATGAAAGTATATGAAACAATAAACAATCACAGTTTATGCCCCATGTCCCTGCTAGAGATAAATGTCATATGTATCCTGAGCAGTTATGAACAGATGCTATCACTGTTTGGGTTCTCCAGAAAGCAGTCTCTAAGAGTTGAGTATAGACTGTGGATGTTTATTAAGGAACTCTTTAGAGACCAACATTTTAGAAGGAAGGGTGAAGAGAAAGGATTGGGTATAGAGAGAACTATATTGTAGCTAATCACAGAAGGAGCTCTGATATTGAAATAGGTCATCTGACTTATTTAGCACTGGGCTAAAATGGCCAAGTCTTTATATCTCTACAGAAACAAGTACTTAGTTGTGCACTACCCCTAAAAAGGCATGATCTAGAATTTTTATGTGAAATGTCACAGAATGATTAAAAGGAATTAAAACTATGTGTTAGTTTCAAAATATTCCATTTTGTGTAGCTCTTCTTTTATTAATACAGTCTTTATTTTTCAGAGTATGCAACCATTTACTTCTTTGCCTAAAAAACTATTTTTAGTTAAAACACATATTCAATGTTATCCAGAAGCTAAAAAGATGTTAAGAGTTTGCCAAAATCAAAGGACTAAACTTTGAGAAAATATCTTCATTTTAGAGCAGATATTTTATTAGAAAATAGTCTGGTATTTTACCCTTGGTCATTAGAAGTAAGAGTAAAATTTTGTGTAATCAAAAAAATAATAATATGGAATTTTATTAAGAAGGAAAAAATATGATTTTTTCTCTTTTATTTTTTCCTGTTGGTGAATCAAAGCTGGATATTCATTTTATCTCTGTAAGATAAGACATATGTGAAAATAAGGAAACAGTTTCCAGCTCTTTATCACCCCAAAACACAAAACTTTTACTTGAAAAGTCAGGTTGGCATTCCTCTCTAGATAAATTATGTATCAATTTGATCCTGGAAATAGTCTCTCATTTCCCACAAGATCTGTAAGTTGAAAAATGTGAAAATAAAACTGTCTTGTGATATCAGTGAGAACTCAAGAGCTCTTCAAAATAAACGTGCCCACTGAGAACAACACGCAGTCATGGCTGGTACTGTGTTTATTGTAAGAAAAAAAAACAAAAAACTATCACAAGCAACTAATATAGGATAATATGCTTTCTGAGGATCACAGTCCAGGATAGTTTAATGTTTCCTGACTAAATGTCAGGGAGAATAACACTTATGTTGCTGTTGTCTTGCTTTGTAAACATGTTTATCCTGCAGGAATTCTTTTAAATCTGATTTCATTCTCTTTACCTTCTACAAGACCTCTGTAACCAGCATGCTGCTGGATAATAGCCTCACATCTCTCTCCTCTGCCCTAAGGTAGAGAAACTAATAGATTTAGTGGAATCCTGTTTTCTCAATTTCCCTCTTGAATTCAGTCAGTCTCTCAGGACCTAAATCGCTCAGTAATCCCTCAATATCAGAGTTTTGATCCACTCAGAAATGCTCTAATGAAAAAGCTCTATAGAAATAATGGGACTTGATCCTTCTCCTCCCCGTTGATATCTCACAAGGAATATATATGCTGAAATAAACCAGTTCTAGACAACATGTTGCTGCAGAGATTCAAATCAGTAAATTATTAGATGTTTAGTAAATGTTTCTTTTGGTAAACTATGTAACTACTCCCAGAGGCCACTGTTTTATTCCCCCCCTTTTTTTAATTTTTTTTCCTTTTATTGTTTTTGCCATACAATGCCATGATATCACCATGGGTTTACATATGCTCCCCCTCCAGAACCCTCCTCCCTCCTCCCCCCCTTCTCCCTCCCCCCCGGGAAATCTCGATGCACCAGCCCCGAGCATCAATCCTGGGCTGGCGATTGATTTCACATATGATAATTAACATGCTTCAATGCCATTCTCCCATATCATCCCACCCTTACCCTCATCCACAGAGTCCATGAGTCTATTCTATACATCTGCGTTCCTTTTGCTGTCTCGCATGTTGGGTTCTCGTTACCGTCTTTCTAAATTCCATATATATGTGTTAATATACTGTATTGTTGTTTTTGCTTCTGGCTTACTTCACTCTGGATAATGGGCTCCAGTTTCTCCATCTGAGTAGAACTGCTTCAAATGAATTTTTTTTTAATGCTGAGTAATATTCCATTGTGTATATGTACCACAGCTTTCTTATCCATTCATCAGTTGATGGGCATCTAGGTTGCTTCCATGTCCTGGCTATTGTAAACAATGCAGCGATGAACATTGGGGTGCATGTAAATACTCCCAGAGGCCACTGTTTTAAACGACATTTCATTGGCACTAACGAAAACCCCTGGGGCTCCTTTCATGCTATGTCTTATTGGCTCAGCAAAGAAACCGCAACTTTGCTTTGTTACTTCTAATAGTTAATACCCTCTATCACTTCAGTTGCTCAGTCGTGTCCCACTCTTTGCAACCCCATGAATCACAGCATGCCAGGCCTCCCTGTCCATCACCAACTACCAGAGTCCACCCAAATCCATGTTCATCAAGTTGGTGATGCCATCCAGCCGTCTCATCCTCTGTCGTCCCCTTCTCCTCGCGCCCTCAATCCTTCCCAGCATCAGGGTCTTTTCCAATGAGTCAACTCTTTGCATGAGGTGGCCAAAGTATTGCAGTTTCAGCTTCAACATCAGTCCTACCAATGAACACTCAGGACTGATCTCCTTTAGGATGGACTGGTTGGATCTCCTTGCAGTCCAAGGGACTCTCAAGAGTCTTCTCCAACACCACAGTTCAAAAGCAGCAATTCTTCAGCACTCAGCTTTCTTCACCATTCAACTCTCACATCCATACCTGACTAGTGGAAAAACCATAGCCTTGACTAGATGGACCTTTGTTGGCAAAGTAATGCCTCTGCTTTTCAATATGCTATCTAGGTTGGTCATAACTTTCTTTCCAAGGAGTAAGTGTCTTTTAATTTCCTGGCTGTAATCACCATCTGCAGTGATTTTGGAGTCCCTCAAAATAAACTCTGACACTGTTTCCAATGTTTCCCCATCTATTTGCCATGAAGTGATGGGACCAGATGCCATGATCTTAGTTTTCCAAATGTTGAGCTTTAAGCCAATTTTTTCACTCTCCTCTTCCACTTTCATCAAAAGGCTCTTTAGTTCCTCTTCACTTTCTGCCATAAGGGTGGCATCATCTGCATATCTGAGGTTATTGATATTTCTCCCGGGAATCTTGATTCCAGCTTGTGCTTCTTCCAGCCCAGTGTTTCTCATGATGTACTCTGCATATAAGTTAAATAAGCAGGGTGACAATATACAGCCTTGATATACTCCTTTTCCTATTTGGAACCAGTCTGTTGTTCCATGTCCAGTTCTAACTGTTGCTTTCTGACCTGCATACAGGTTTCTCAAGAGACAGGTCAGATGGTAGGGTATTCCCATCTCTTTCAGAATTGTCCACAGTTTGTTGTGATCCACACAGTCAAAAGCTTTGGCATAGTCAATAAAGCAGAAATACATGTTTTTCTAGAACTCTCTTGTTTTTTCAATGATCCAGCAGTTGTTCGCAATTTCACCTCTGGTTCCTCTGCCTTTTCTAAAACCAGCTTGAACATCTGGAAGTTCATGGTTCACATATTGCTGAAGCCTGGCTTGGAGAATTTTGAGCATTACTTTACTAGCATGTGAGATGATATATACTCTGTATATTGAGACAATATTGAATATTCATAGCATACACAGAGGCTTAGGTTGTGAATATCGAATTATGGTTGTGGAAAAAAATGGGTAATTTGTATAGATCAGAAAAATATACTAGAAGTACACATTCTGAAGTATTGTTTCCCGAGCTGAGGAAATTGACTGACATAAAGATATCCTTGTATCTGCCCTCTGGATATTTACTGATGCACAACTGAGATTTGGGTCATCAGAGGAGAGAAAGTTATTTGATTAAGGAGAAAGTATAAAGATATAACATCAAGCAGGATGATTCTTTAGACAACTGGCAAGAGCTAGACTCTGGGGTAAGGCTGAGGAAGATTTAGGGGCTGGAGGAAACGTCATCCTCACAGATTACACATACCATCTAAGGGTCAAGACAAGCTCCCAAGGAAGAGGAAAGCCCACTCAGTATGGGATGTTAGGTTTCCTTAAGGAGAAACATTTATCAATGTAAGATGGGATAGTGGCAATTGAAGAAAATAGAGGATCTTCAGAAGGGCTTCGGGTCCGTCATCACACTGAAAACTATGAAAACTTGAAAGGAGCCAACCTTCAGAATCACCGGCCTCATCTAACTACTGGTTGTTGCTGTTTAGTCACTACGTTGTGTCTGACTCTGCAACCCCATGGACTGTAGACCACCAGCTCCTCTGTCCATGGGATTTCCCAGGCAAGGATACCTCCAGGGGATTTTCCCAATACACGGATTGAATCTGGGTCTCTTGCAATGGCAGGCAGATTCTTTACCACTGAGCCACCAGTGAAAGTTGCTTAGTCGTGTTTAGCTCTTTGTGAGCCCATGGCCTATTCAGCATATGGAATTCTCTGGGTCACAATACTGGAGTGGGTAGCTGTTCCCGTCTCCAGGGGATCTTCCCAACCCAGGGATAGCATCAGGGTCTCCCACAAGACAGGTGGATTCTTTACTGTCTGAGCCACCAGAGAAGCCCCTAAATACTGGTCAGTTCAGTTCAGTTCAGTTGCTAAGTTGTGTCTGAATCTTTGAACCTAATGGACTGCAGCATGCCAGGCTTCCCTGTCCATCACCAGTTCCCAGAGCTTGCTCAAACTCATGTCCATCGAGTAAGTGATGCCATCCAACCATCTCACAGTCTCTCTTCCTCTTCTCTTCCTGCCTTCAATCTTTCCCAGCATCAGGGTCTTTTACAGTGAGTCAGTTCTTCTCATCATGTGGCCAAAGTATTGGAGATTCATCTTTAGCATCAGTCCTTCTGATGAATATTCAGGACTGATTTCCTTTAGGATGGACCAGTTTGATCTCCTTGCAATCCAAGGGACTTCTGAGAGTCTCCTCCAACACCACAGTTCAAAAGCAACAATTCTTCAGTGTTCAGCTTTCTTTATAGTCCAACTCTCACATCCATACGTGACTACTGGAAAACCATTGCTTTAACTAGAAGGAATTTTGTCAGCAAAGTAATAGCTCTGTTTTTTAATATGCTGTCTAGGTTGGTCATAGCTTTTCTTCCAAGGAGTAAGTGTCTTTTAATTTCATGGCTGCAGTCACCATCTCTAGTGATTTTAGAGTCCCCCCAAATAAAATCTGTCACTGTTTCCACTGTTTCCCCATATATTTGTCATGAAGTGATGGGACCAGATGCCATGATCTTAGTTTTCTGAATGTTGAGCCTTAAGCCAACTTTTTCACTCTTCTCTTTCACTTTCATCAAGAGGCTCTTTAGTTCTTCACTTTCTGCCATAAGAGTGGTGTCATCTGTGTATCTGCAGTTATTGATATTTCTCCTGGCAATCTTGATTCCAGCTTGTGCTTTATCCAGCCTGGGATTTCGTATGATGTACTCTATATGTAAACTAAATAAGCAGAGTGACAATATACAGCCTTGACATACTCCTTTCCTGATGTGGAGCCAGTCTGTTCCATGTCCAGTTCTAACTGTTGCTTCCTGACCTGCATACAGATTTCTCAGGAAGCAAGTGTTGTGGTCTGGTATTTCCATCTCTTTCAGAATTTTCCAGTTTGTTGTGATCCATACAGTCAAAGGCTTTGGCGTAGTCAATAAAGCAGAACTAGATGCTTTTCTGGAACTCTCTTGCTTTTTTGATGACCCAATGGATGTTGGAAATTTGATCTCTCATTCCTCTGCCTTTTCTAAATCTACCTTGAACATCTGGAAGTTCATGGTTTACGTACTGTTGAAGCCTGGTATGGAGAATTTTGCACTCATCTTACATACTAGCAAAGTATGTAAGATGAGTGCAAATGTGCAGTAGTTTTAACATTCTTTGGCATTGCCTTTCTTTGGGATTGGAATGAAAACTGACCTTTTCCAGTCCTGTGGTCACTGGGAATTTTCCAAATTTGCTGGCTTTAGGTGAGTGATCATACCATCATGATTATCTGGTTGGTGAAGATCCTTTTAGTATAGTTCTGTGTATTCTTGCCACCTCTTCTTAATATCTTCTGCTTCTGTTAAGTCCATACCATTTCTGTCCTTTATTGTGCCCATCTTTGCATGAAATGTAAATTGGTATCTCAGATTTTCTTGAAGTGAAAATACTCTTTCTCATTCTATTGTTTTCCTCTATTTCCTCTATTTCTTTGCATTGATTACCGGGGAAGGTTTTCTTATTTCTTGTTGCTATTCTTTGGAATTCTGCATTCAAATGGTTTAGTTTGCCTAAACTAAACTTTGCCTTTAGTTTCTCTTCTTTTCTCAGCTATTTGTAAGGCCTCCTCAGACAACCATTTTGCCTTTTTGCACTTCTTCTTGGGATGGTCTTGATCACTGCCTCCTTTACAATGTCAGGAACCTCCATGCATATTTCTTCAGGCACTCTTTCTATCAGATCTAATCACTTCCACTGTATAATCATAAGGGATTTTATTTAGGCCATACCTGAATGGTCTAGTGGTTTTCCCTACTTTCTTCAATTTAAGTCTGAATTTTACAATAAGGTACTGGTACTGGTAGACAAATGCTAAGTCCCTGGGACAAATAACTAAGCTGGGCCATGTGGACATCACGCATTGTATTTTAAGTTCATCTGAGAACTAGAATGAGTGTGAAGGCACCCTGTCCCACCCAATTCATCTCACAACAAGCAAATAAAACAGTGCATAATATTATAGCAAATGTCTCTCAAATGCAGAATGAAAGTGCTAAGTATAGACTGCAAATATTCCACTATTAACAAAAATAGTGGGACACCAGCAGAGAACATCCTAGCGATAAAAGTACAAAGCAAAAACTTCGATTGCAAATGTGAGATGAAGCATAAATCAGAAAATCTTCCCTTGGCCAAGCTGGTTAAGAAATTTCACTTGTTTTCCAGTGAATTGGAATTGGAAATCAGTATCAAATCAAACAGCATATCTGCTATGAGCCATGATATACTGATGTATAAGCTCTAAGCAGCGTGCGTTATGAAATGAGGATTCAACTGTCATAGGAATTTTTTTTTCATCAGAAAGTTTCAAGAGAAGTAAGCTGCCAAAGTAAATAAGGTGAGCTGCTACTGCTTTACCATCTTGCATTTATATCTAGTTCATTCTAAAAAGAAAAAACATTGATCATTTAATATAGAGGGGATACTTTATATAAAGGGACCTATATTGTATAAGCCCGACTAAACACAGCAAATTACACAATATGAAAAAAAGAATATAAGATTTTTACTTATAAATGCATATTATAATGAGTTTTATCCTGTCTGATCATAATATATTACATGGCATTAACTTAAACCTAATTGCACACTACAAACTTAACTGTACAATTTCTAATATTACTTTACATTTTCTCCCTTAGAAGAAATTTATATGGCAGATAGAATGCCTGAGGGTCCTGTGTCTCACCTGTCTGATTATCCACTTTGGACTCTCTGCTGTTCTTGTCCCACACCTTATTTTGATTAAGGACAGCCCTCTGCACCAAACTGTTTACCAATAAATGTATTAAAAATTACACTTTTGTCAGCATTTTCTTAATCTTTGATTGTAGCTTAATCACCAGCTCAAGTTTAAGACTATTTTTGTTGGTGTTCAATATGCCTAGGAAGAAAAAACCTGACAATAATCATGTGTGAATGACATCTTCTATTTCTGTTAATGTCTGTTCATCTTTCTTTGAAAGATGCCATCTGTCCTGTGCCTTTGTCCCTATGCAGATGCTTGTGTCTTTCCAAAACAGACTTTGAAGGTGCCATGGTGGGTAGAGGGAACAATGGTTTAGAGCTGGCTCACGGCAGGAATAAAGAGTGACTTCCAGCTTAGATAGGAGTTGGAAATGACCCTCAAATAGGCAGACATAGACACCTTGAAGCATCATTAAACTCATATTTGTCTGCTACTTGGGGTTTTAATATTTAACTTCAAGCTATTTATTAATAGGGTACACAGTGAGTAAAGCCACACTGGTTGTAAGAGAATGAGAAAGCAGTAGTAAGTTTATACTGTGATAATATTTGGTGCATGACACTCATTTTCAGTTAAGGTCCAGTGAAAAGAGTAGGTACTTGGGTCCAGAGTTTCTCTGTGACAGAATTCTAAACTTTATAACAGCTCCCATGGAGTATATGACCCTAGGGGTCATAAAAGTTGGCTACATGTTTGTCTGGATTTTACTTATCCTTGTCTATGGAACATTCTTCAAACCGCTCTGTTGTGGAAGAAGGGAAATGTCTCTTCTCTCCTGTGCATGGCTTGCTAGTTTCTGAATTTTGATTAAATAAGAATCTTTGTTTCCTCAGCTCATGGATTAGTGTTTAAAAACTATGACTTGACTTGGTAGCTTATCCAATTTTTTCTTGTGTTTTGGAGAGAGTAGTTCTTGTTTTGACCCTCTGCCCCTGAACTGTCAACAGAATTCTCATCAGAGTTATTGTAAAGTTCTTTTCTGATAATTCTAATATCTGACCACCTGTAGATCCGATTACATGGAGATTTTCCCCTTGATTGTGTCACATTTTCCTGCTTATTTGTATATCTTGTGAGCCAGGCAGTGTGTAAATTTTTTAAAGCAGAATACACACATATCTCTTGCTAGGCTCTCAAGACTAGCAGGAGTGAATACCTTTCCTTTACTTTATTTTTTATATCTCAGTCACCAACTTTCCAAACTGCATGAGATCTCTCTCTGATTTTTGAGCTATGTTGAGTGTTTTCTTTTTTTCTTTTTTTGGAGGGGTGTTCCCTGTAGATTTCTATTTGCTCTTCAAACCATCTTCAGTGTTCTGCATCTTGGGAAGTATCTCTGCACTCTACAGCTCTCCTCCAGGCTTTACAAGGCCATTGAAGTCCAATGAAGGCCTGTGTTTGTCTGGGGGGAATTCTTTCAGGTCTGTGTTTATGTCCAGCATCATATTTTTAACTCATAAAAGAGCTGAGGACACAAATCTAAATGAGCAAGCAAACTTTCAGAAAGTGGTCATCCTTCTCAGAAGAGAAGAAACCCACTGATAGTTTCCTGACCCCCATCAGCTGCTATACTATCTCTGTCCTTCACTACACAAATGGAAATAATTATGAATAGTTATACTTTCATTCCTTAACCCTGTGATTGCCCAGAATCAATTCAGAGTCTGTGTCCATACTTACGGTTCCCCTGAATGAGTTCTGCCAAGGTCATCAATGTCTTACATGTTGATAAATGCAACAAATGTTTAAAGTCTTTGTTATTTTTTAGTAGGCAATTAACATCATAAGATTTTTTTCTGCTTGAAATATTTTCTTACTTAGTCCATTGTCATAAATTTCCTCTTTATTTTATCTAAACTCTCTATCTAGTTCTTTTTATTTCTTTTGCAGGTTTGCCCTACTTGATATGAAATATTATTTAAGTTCATTTAATAATATTCTCTTCTCATTATATATTATGTCCCTAAGCAATCTTGTTTTTGTCCATGACTGAAATTATCACCTATATACAGGTCACTCATGAATGTAAATTTTTATCTCACAGCTAACTTTTCAGCTCTAGATAAATTCATTCAATTGGCCACTTGATATTTCCACTTGAAAGTCTCAAAAGCACTGTAAAAGAAACACATCTTGAATTCCCATCCTGTATGCCTCTTTCTTTCTAATATTCTCTCCTTCTTAGTAAAACTACACAAACCAGAAATTTGACTTATCTTTGACACCTATTTTATATAGGCCAGTACTGAGTCTTACTGATTTTACTTCATAAACTTTAACTGTTTTGTCCACTTCTTTCTAACTGTACCAACTTCCTAATTAAAGCAAACACCACCTCCAGCCTGGATTACTGTAATAGCTTCCTAAGAAAATTCCTTGTTAATCATCCTAACCTTTCAAATGAGTGTTCCACATGCTTACCAGATTCTTTCTTTTTCCTTTCTTTAATAAACTATTAGTTTTTTATGCATGCACACACACACACACACACACACACACACACACACACATAAATGTGTGCTACAGTATAAAGAAACTGAAGTACAAATAATTGTTTGTAACACAGTCTTTTTACATGCATGCCTGCTAAGTCGCTTCAGTCATGTCCGGCTCTTTGCAATCCTATGGACTGTAGCCCACACGGTTCCTCTGTCCAGGGATTCTCCAGGCAAGAAGACTGGAGTGGGATGCCATGCCCTCCTCCAGGGGATTTTTGACCCAGGGATCGTCCCACATCTCCTATATCTCCTGCATTGGCAGGCAGGTTCTTTACCTTTAGCACCAGCTAGGAAGCCCCATTTTTCTTTTTTTTCCATTTTTCTTTATAGCTCTTGTGAATTTCTTCCCTCATCCTCTTATTCCTTTCCACACACACATCAATTGTGTATGCCCTCAGGTAACCCATGTAAGTCTGCCCTTATTTATCAAGTTTTCCTATTTTCCATGTTCACATGATCCCTTACAAACAATATGCACGTGCTTATCTCTCTGTGTGTGTGTGTGTGTGTGTGTGTGTGTGTGTGTGTGTGTGTGTGT